>CM076975.1:31160876-31195876 GCA_039105355.1 Benthosema pterotum | reverse complement strand
GGCTCTTCAACAGATCTTCCGTTTATCTGTGGGTCGGTGGTTCGAATCCCGGCTCAATTCAGTCTACATGTCGAAGTGTCCGCACTTAATGTTCATGATAAAATTCCACATTTTTTGCTACTCGGTCGAGTGTCTCATAGGAGAGCTGTGGGCAGTTCAGATAGCAGTCCACCATGCACATCATCGATGGGGAATCCAAGCTAATAGAAATCGTGTGTGAATGGGTGAATTGCCTTGGATAAAGGCGCTATATAAATCCACCATGTACCATTTACTTCTCCACTGAACTCAATGAACCCTGTTGCTTCGAGCTTGCTACATTCTCGTTCAGCAATATCTGCCTGCCTGCCTTTTGCTGGAGAGAAAAGAGAGAGATAGTGAAAGAGAGTGGGAGAGATTTCTAGTAGCAGCACATCATATACCGCCTGCACCAACACGTAGGAGGCAAGAAAGAGTGTTTACAACATGTCATAGACGCCAATGTTATGCAGTGATGGGAACGCGGTCTTTACAACATCCACGCCGACGATCTGTAGTGGTGGAAACCCACATCTCAAAGAGAAGACTGGATTCCACAGGTTCAGTGAAAACGGCAGAGCCTCTGTGTTCTGTAATTCCAATGTCAGAAACGACACAGCACAAATGTATTTGTTATTGCTATACATTGGAGTGCACTGTACTACAGTGTAGGCTAGTATATAATACTGTACTGCACCGTAGAAAACGGCACTGTAGTGTTACATACTGTTCTGTACTGTCATAATGTACTGTATCATAATGTACTCTACTGTACTGTACCATAACATGCTGTGCACTGCACCAAAAAAACATATGTACAGTAAACATAATGTACAGTAGTGTACTGGATAATGTACATTATACTGTACTATATTTTAGGCTACAGTAGTGTGCACTGTAGCCTAGCGTGAGCATGTGTGTGCGTGTGTGTGTGTGTAAGTGCATGCATGTTTGTGACTGTGTGCGCGCATGCTATTTAGGTAGTTCCAACCACTCAATTCTCTCTTGTACATTGTTCCAATCCACTCCAGTGGTAGCGCACACACACACACACACACACACACACACACACACACACACACACACACACACACACACACACAACACACACACACACACACACACACAGGGGCGCTGCTAGCAATTCTGGGCCCCTGCACAGCTTTTTGACATGGGCCCCCCTTCCTGGAGGCGCGCGCGGGGGGGGGGGGGGGGGGGGGGGGGGGGATCGGAGTGGCGCATCGGAGCCGTTGTCGCATTTGTCGTACAAACAGGTTTGTACAACACATGTGCGGGCGCAGAAACTGAGCGCTTGAGCGCTGTTCCTGCAACCTCACTTATTAATCCAAGCTTTTAGTGGGCCCCCCTGGCTTCGGGCCTCCCTACAACTGTCCCCCTCGTCCCCCGTGTCGGCGCCCGTGCACACACACACACACACACACACACACACACACACACACACACACACACACACACACACACACACACACACACACACACACACACACAGGCTCATGTGCTCTTGTGTATTGTGCAGGACACACCAACACAATGTTCAATTTGAGGTTATATGCTGACACCGCGATGCGCCAAGCTAGCTGCTATTTCCACAATTATACACCCACACAACACAACAAGTGTGTAAATATGGTAGTGAAACAGCCTCCGCCCACTCTCACTTCCTCCACACTAGGGTTTAATATTTTTCCCAAATTTGGCCCATTTCAAATCCCGGGATTTTGCCGACAATTTCCCGGGCTCCGGGAATTCCCGTAAAAAAAATAGAAGGATAAGTCAGTTAAAAAAGTCCTCCTAAAAAATGCAATTATATGTCGACAGTTAATATTCTCAATTGAATAGTGATATTTTATTGTTTTAAACCTTTAATTTTAACAAAATATGAACAATATCAACTACAAATGTAAGCCGGTTACACAAATATTAGCAATGCGGCACGCAAAATAGGCTACTTATTGGAAGGTTAGGACATCAGAGAGAGAGAGAGAGAGAGAGAGAGAGAGAGAGAGAGAGAGAGAGAGAGAGAGAAGCTGACAGCGCGTCTCAAATGTGGTCTTGGATATCGCATAATAAGGTTGTCTGCACATCAAGAGGATACGATGGTAGAAAAAGCCTCAAAAGTGCTCTTGTACATCGCGTAAGATACGATGATTGAGGCTTGACGAACAAATATTTGGTATGGGCATTTAATACTATTGATTGCAGCCGCGTTTCCAGCTCATCAATGCAAACGAAGCGCTGTTGACTACGCATGTTTTAGTCGCTGTCTGACATGACAACAAGTTACGGGATGCAAGTTATATAACTTATTTTGTATATATGTAGGCCTAATATCAATAGCCTCGGTGGACATGGGGGGAGAGACAGAGAGAGCGCTGTGGTGTTTTTTTTTTTTTTTTTTTTTTTTTTTTACCTGTGTTGTAAGTTATTTCACATTGCTGAGTGGCCGTGTATAGAAGTTGTAGAACAGAGACAATCTGTCGCGAGGAAAATAAGTCCATGCAGTATAGGAAGTCCAACGTTCTCTTCAGACCTTCATATTTTTGCTAGTGTATGCTATAATTAAGCTGGTCTGCATCTGATTAAATGAATGAAGGAGGATGCGGCATTCGTGCGGTCCATATAGTCCTGAGTCCTGACTGCTCGCATTTAGACCACGTGTCGCCAATATTGTGTCCCGCGGGGCTCCTGTTCATAGCCCCCTCGCTGCATAGTCTAATTATCAGTGATGTTTGGAACTTATGCGAGGGTTATAGATTTGATTTTACCACTCACAGATATCGGAAAAACACGATTTGTGTGGAAAAAATGAGAAAGAAATGATAACCTCCGGGAAGACGGGTCCCGGAGGATTTCCCGGGAGGGAAATTGAGTCAGTTGTACCCGGGCATCCCGGGAGACCGGGATCCCGGTATTAAACCCTACTCCACACTACTGTGTGTGTGTGTGTGTGTGTGTGTGTGTGTGTGTGTGTGTGTGTGTGTGTGTGTGTGTGTGTGTGTGTGTGTGTGTGTGTGTGTGTGTCGATACACACTCACACATGCAGATAACATGCACTACTACACGACCACACGTCAAGGATACTGTATGCAGGCCTATGTACGTACCACCACACATACAACCGTTCACTCACCGACTAACATGCAGTTGTACATGTAGGCACACTAACCATGTGCATTGCGCAACCCACTAACCATCTGCATTAACCATGTGCAACCCACTAACCATGTGCAAGCCACTAACCATGTGCAACTAACCATGTGCACTAAAAAATGTGCAACTAACCATGTGCAACTAACCAAGTGCAACTAACCATGTGCAGCTAAAAAATGTGCAACTAACCATGTGCAGCTAAAAAATGTGCAACTAACCATGTGCAACTAACCATGTGCAAACCAGATTTGGCACAAACAAGGGCCATAATTTATTTTGTTCATACGCCACCAAAATGTGGTGCCATTAAGACATGTGAAACCCTTGACTCCTTCCAAACCACTCTCAAAGGGAACCTATGGGCTGCTGCAATTCGTAACTGGCCTCTGTAAAACAATTTAATTTGTTTGTATATTTCTCTTTTACACTGAACAAGTCAATTCTTAACTAGTGTGTCC
Source organism: Benthosema pterotum (assembly GCA_039105355.1). Taxonomy (NCBI): domain Eukaryota; kingdom Metazoa; phylum Chordata; class Actinopteri; order Myctophiformes; family Myctophidae; genus Benthosema; species Benthosema pterotum. The sequence continues at coordinate 31,192,229 of CM076975.1, read as the reverse complement.
AATCATAGGTTTTCAGATCTGTTGTACAAGATAGTTGTACATGAATTGTACTGTAAATCTCCAAGCTGTCAGTTTTGTTGCGTGAGTACTTGACCCATGCTGTAATTCCCTGTTAGTAAACATTTAATTAATACATTAATTCATCCATTCATTCATACACACTCAGTCGTGCATCCTCTGTGTAAACCAATTTATACACTTGTTCCTTATTTCCCCGAGTCACATCTTACGCTGAGAGCCAAATGGGCACGGGCACACACACACACACACACACACACACACACACACACACACACACACACACACACACACACACACACACACACACACACACACACACACACACACACACACACACACACACACACACACACACACACACACACACACACACACTACAGAGTACAGGGTGGCATCATGCAGCCTGTGTGTCTTAAGTGGGTCTGTTGAAATCTAGAGCAGTGGATAAAGAGAAGAGAGGCTGATCCCTCTGGGATTTGACCAAGAAGAAGCCGTATCCTGAGCCTGCTGTCATTGTATCGAAAATAGCTCTGGTGTATATCGGAGCAGCTGTACGTGTGTGCGCTGCTCGTGCGCAAAACCAAGTGCTCGTGCACACACACACACACACACACACACACACACACACACACACACACACACACACACACACACACACACACACACACACACACACACACACACACACACACACACACACACACACACACACACGCAGCACACAGCCACATATGCTCACACACGCCTCACGCACCCTCAGCTTGAAGTCTCACCTCCGAGTGGACCAGCAGCTGACGGATGAAAGCTGCAAGCTGGTGCTACTGGTGTTCATGTGCACCGGCCAGTTCAAATGAAAACACAAACACTCCTCCAAGTGCTATAATCTGCTAATGCTAACCATTCCTGGACCTTAGTAATTCGTTTAAAACCAGTGGTTTTCAACCCTTTTCCTACCAGGGCCCACTATTTATTCAGTATTTGAGCCGCAGATACCACCATTTGAGGACTGAGGACCCCAAAACTAAAGATTTCTTTTGCTTTTGTCCAGAATGTGGATTTGGGAAACAAAACAGGCCAATACACAGAAAATTAACAAAATGACTGTTAATCTTCTAGTCTAGACTAATTCAGATGATGAATATTTTAACTTTTCATTTTTACGCTCTCAAGTGTTACATCTGGTTAACCAACTTTTCATCTGGTTAACCAACTTAGCTGGGGACCACCTGGAACCATCTCAAGGACCACTGGTAGTCCCCGGACCACTGGTTGAAAACCACTGATTTAAACCGTTTTCCCTCACAATTTGTGCATAGCTTGCATGTTGTATGTCGACTTTGCAGATGCAATTCATATATGATAGGCCAGGGTTTGATCCCCGGAATGTGGGTTCCCCAGAATGCCTATATCCAGCTCAAAAAAATAAAAAATAAAATATAAATAAATAAATAAATAAAAAAGCTCATTTTGTATTTTCTAGTTTATAGAAAACTGGGGGAGATATATTTATAGAGCATGGAATATAGGCCTATATTCAGAAAATGCAGTATGTAGGTCTCCAGTTTGCTTTTTTAAGATATGGAGCATGATGTGAGTTTTCTGAGAAGGTCAAGTTAAAAAGCACATCCCACTGACAGTACATCCGTATATTGTATTCCGTTTCCTGTATGTTATAGTTAAATGATGACTAAACATACTGCTAGAACCTGGCAGTAATGTGTAACAATCCAGTGGTTTTCAACCTTTTTCATACCAGTCCCCACTGTAGAAATCAAAACAGCCAAACATACAGATCATAAATGACCATCTAATTGTGTAGACTTTGGCTAATTCACATAATGAATATTTTGACCGTTAAGAGTGTAAACATGAAACCAAATGTACCCCTCTCAAAGAGTTACATCTGGTTAACTAACCAACTTTCCCCGGCCCAGTGGTTGAAGACCACTGTAATAATCAATCTAGTTGACCAATCAGGAAAACGGGTGGTCATAATAGCTGAGCAGGGGCCGATGTAACATTTGGGGGCAAGGGGGTGGTAAGGGGGTGGCTTCATTGCCCGTGCCGCTTCGCGCCACGGCCAATGAAGTCGCACCCATACCATTTTCAGTTACAGGACTTTTATTAGTCAAGTAAAGCATCAATAATAACATCAGTTGTTGTTGAAGTTGCATTTTGTGAGTATACATGCAGTAATCGGGGGCGTCTGATGGAGGGGGAATTAACTTGTCGGAATAATGCATTCCTTCCAACGAGTATATATGAAACTCTCCCCTTAGCATGTGAAAAGAGGCTAGTCAAAAAATCCTGCAGGATTCCAATAGCAAAATCCTAAAAGATTTTGAAACTAATCCTATTGGATATTTTCTTAGAGCAGGGTTTTTTCGGACCACCTGCGGTCCCTGAGAGGATTCCAAGAGGTCCCCAGCAAACAGATGGTAACCAAATGGACCTTATATAGAGTTAAATTATATAAATTATATAAGAGTTACATATAGAATAAATATTGGGCCCTGGTATGAAAAAGGTTGAAAACCATTGTCTTAGAGGATTAATAACACGGGTCACTCTGTCACTCTAAAGCCTCTATGTGGCATCTGCCTGGCTAGAGATCCCAGTGTATTGGTAATTGGTGATTAATGGCTTCTATAACATTTTTTTCCACTCTGTATATGATGACGGAAACTTTTCTCGAACTCACTCTGCTAAGACAACGCAAATGGATGTCACATACACAAGAAGTTGTACAATTATGAGTAGGAGTTCCTAATTGTATTTAACAATAGTCCTGCACTACCCCTCAGTCATTTCAAATCATTCACAGCAACTTTCTCCTGTTATGCTCTTTATAACTTGTACAATGGTCTGTAGTCCCAACTGCGCCTTGCCTTCTATTGCCTTATCTGTGGAAAAGCTAATTGAATAGTGTTTCTTGTCATTCACGTCTCTTGAACACTATATCATATAGGAGAATTGAACACTATATCATATAGTAGACTACAGCACCTCTCTTGTTTTCTGTTCAGTACATTCTTTCACTTGCTCCCTGCCTCTCTCTCTCCCCATTTCGTCATATGCTTTTCATCTGAATAAACGGAATCGAAGCAGTACTTGATGACGCATGCTAGTGCAAAAAAGCAACATCTATTGATGGGGCGATCAATGGAAATATCATTTCTAGCAGTGCACTGGACATTTCATACTGTGATTGCTGTGTGTTTGTGAAAGGATTCGATTCAAAAGGCATTTTAATTACGCGACTGGGCTCACGTCATTGTTGTTTCTGTTGCTGTATGCAGTAGAGCCATCATAAACTATAGCATTATACTGCACATTGATTATTACTATAGAAGTGCCCATTTATTTAAGAAAGGTGAAGTGATCACCTGTTCACCGTGGCGGTCGACCGTTTCAAAAACGGTCGCGGACCAAGCCAACTCGGGTCGTGACAAATCATGGTTACACACAATACAATCAAATAATTTCTAAGGTTAAAAACAAAATGTGTTGTATTCTGCCATTTCTTACTTCTTGCTAATTAGATATTGCATGATAATTTTGTGGTGGTTGTCATGATTTGTCACAACCCGAGTTGGCTTGGTCAACGGCGTAATCGTGTTTATATTAACCATTTTTGAAAAGTCTATGAGGAAAATGAATGAGGATTCCATTTGCGATGTCATGAAAGGGGCGGGCCTGCCCAGAGGCAAATGTTTTACATTTTTTGTAAAATGTATTGATAGACTTTTCCTGTCTTCCCCAGCTGGATCCCAGCAGCGCCCTGAAGAAGAGAATGAATTCGGCCGTGTTTGACCGGCCTGCCAAGACCTTCCCCAACCCGCCGGTCAACGCCCAGGCCTTCCTGCAGCAGGGCTCCGCCGTGCCCGACAACAACGTGCTGACGGGGACCAGCATCATCGACAAATACTCCCGCATCCTCTTCCCTCTGTCTTTCGGGGCCTTCAACCTGGTCTACTGGATCGTCTATCTCACCAAGGACACCATGGAGATGTCCAGGTAACTGCACCGCGAGGAAGGGCGGATCTAGGCATGGGCATGGGGGGGGCAATGACCTGACTGCCCCACCTACCCCATGCAAACGACCCAAATTTCGAATGTATTTCAAATTAAAGTGCTTATATTTAAAATGATCTGAAGCACTACCACTGCTACTCACTAACTACACCTGTGTCACCACTAAACCAACAGCATTTCATCATTGAAAACAGAAAACTCTCGGAGTCAGACCATTAGCTTTATGCATGCTGCGTGTCTGTCGCAACTTGAACTGGTGTCATTATTGATGCCTTACTTGTCTAATAAAAGTCCTGTAACTGAAAATGGTATGGGTGCGGCTTCATCTACAAATACCTCTAAAAAACAGACACTTCATTTGGTCGCCGTCAGGCTGAAGGGAAAGTGAATGTTGATAATGCAGCAGCATCACACGCCAGTGGCTCAGTGACTGGAGGCTCTCTGCCAAAGTCAAGTGTCCTTGAGCAAGGCTCTGAACCCCAATGTGCAAATGTAATCTCTGTAAAGTACACGCAAAAGCCAAAGCAGCATATCCACAAGCTTGTGTGCGAGCAGTCACAGTTTTGTAATAAGTGACAATGTCACTTATTACAACCAAGTCAAGCATACAAGCAGAACCGGAGCCATTAAGCCCCGCCTAACCTGCTATACGTATCAATGCAAATTTCTCAGTGACGTATCGAAGCACCCGTAAGAACCGCATACTTCCACAGTTCATGTCATAACTCCAGGAGCACAGACTTTCCTCCAATTCAATCCAGCCTGCAGTTCCCCCTCTCACATCGAATGCAACATTGCATGCATCACTGGGGCCAGGACGCTTGAGGCCAACCCCCCCAAACCACGCTCAAATATCACCAAAACCCACCCCATACTTGCTTATGACTACAGCAAGGTTCTTATCTGATCATCGCACATCTGTCTAAAAATAACCTATTGTATAAATATATCATCTTTGTGATCGGGCACCAGGCTTGGGCAATCGAGCGAGGACCCCAGTAGCATGCAAGAGAGGGAGAGAGAGAGTAAGACTGGGGAGTTCTTTCTTACATTATACACCACATAAGCAGAGCTTTAGATAAAGAGTCACAGTACTAAAACAGACGGGTTGCCACATCCATTCGATTCCGCAAAGTATATGATTACATCGCACCATGCAGCTCCATTGGCGCAATGACAACAGTTGGAAATGGGTAAAGTAAAAACATTGTAATACATTAGGCATCCTGTATAAGTCACTGCACGAAGCACTGTGTGTTGGAATGTAATACAAGTGCTATGGGCCGAGATGGAGCCTGAAGAGGTGTGTTTTCAGACTGCGGCGGAAGATAGGTAGTGAGTCTGTGGTTCTGATTGCAGTGGGAAGTGCATTCCATAGTTTTAGAGCCAGGAGGGAGAAGAAGAGCTTGGGGCGTGTGGAGGCGTTTTTAGTGGGGCTACTGCCAGCTGTCGGCTGATCGGAGTGCACAGGAGGTCTTGCAGGGTTTTATGAGGCCAGGGAGATATGGTGGAGTCAAACCTTTGGTTGCTTTGAATGCAAGTGTGATAGTTATGAACTTTGTGCATGCAGCGACTGGGAGCCAATGGAGGGAACGGAGAAGCGGAGTGATGTGTGAGAATTTGGGCCGGTTAAAGACCAAGCAGGCTGTGGCATTTTGGATCAATTAGATGGGCTTAAGTGCACATGCCGGTAGACCAGTAAGGAGGGAGTAACAGTAGTCCACTATTGCAACGTGTGATGCTAGAGGTTGCGGCCAGAACTTCTAGTATAGCACATAAGGAGATAATTAATTTAACTGAGGCATACAGTATATCTCTTTTTAAACCAGATTTAAATGTTACTTGTTCAAAATTGATTCACAAAAATGGTTTGTTGCCATTCAGGCATAGTCTAGACGTCTAGTCCAATATGGATGTTCCAGTGTTGTGTGCGTGCGTGCGTCATACAGACACATAAGCACATGCACTGTATGCGTATGTGCCTTTGTCTGGGGATGCATTAGGCTGCATTTTGTCAGGCAGTTTGTGTGTGAATGCACGTCTGGCTCTAGCCATGTTTTGTGTTTTGGCATGCACATGGTACAGTAGAGCCGAGAGCTCATGCATTATGCAGAGGCCACACACAACCTGTACACATTTGAGTTGTAATTATTTACCATGTGGCTTGTTCTGGACTGTGCCAGCAAACTAGAATAATGGTCATGGCTTTGCGCGTCGGGGGTATGTATTTTTAATTGTGAAATGAGCCCTCCTGGCTACTCTGGCAATCCCCCTATTTGTCATTGAGCGTTACGCTTTAGTATTTGGCATCATAGCGGGCCAAAATGGGAGGCAGCGCTCCTTATAGCACTTTAGCCCTCCCTGTATGCTCCCTACACTCACATAAGAGGGCAGATATGTTTGAATATATCTCTGCTGTTGGTCAGAAACCAGCCAGTGTTCATAATTCAGGAAATGGAAAAAGTGCATTTTTCAGCGAAAATCTTAATTAAAAAAAAGTTGGTAGGGACTGTGTCACATAGGCCTATAACCATCAATATTACAAAGAGGGGTTCACATAGAGTAGTTGCAGCTTTAGTAGAACTAGCGTTAAGAGACAAAATGTGATTTCTTCGTCACTGATTCACACTAGAAGTACTACTTAGTACTACTTAGCACTGACGCTAAGGGAAACAAATTTCACAACAGCACCAGAACACAGATATCAATACACAGGCGCACACATACGCTCACACAAACTGCATACTTGTATCTAGCCTAGATACTGAGGCCCACTTAGGATGCCATTTTGGAACCGGAGATGGACTGCACTCCCCAGTCAACTGAATTTGGCCAGAGTGCATTTAATTCCCGCCTGGACTCTTTATGAAGGGACGCTCAATACTCTGCACATGCATGCCTGCCAGGAAAGCCGAATCATTAGGATAGGATTGAATGGAATATGTTATCACCACAGAAGTTTTGGACATATCACTTTTTCTCTCTCTCTCTCTCTCTCTGTCTCTCTCTGCTGGCTTGGGGCCATTTTGGGTCACAGCATCTCCTAGCACCTGCCTGCCTTGCTGAGGCAGAGTATTGATGGTGTGTGGAAGGCAGTAGAGTCCTGGAAGCACACAGCGACGAGTACACAACAGCCAATACATTAATGTACTTGTCAAGGTGAATTGAGAAGGCCCAATGGAACATTTACAATATGTCAAGATAAGTAGGATACTTATACCCTACCGCCCCAATGAGAGATGCATTCTCTTCACAGAGATACTGGAGCGGGGATTGATAAGCGGCACGTACACTGCATTCATCGCTGTGTGGTTATTATTGTCTAGGCAATGTGTCTTTGTTCGGATAAAAATCATGTTATCTGGTGTTTTGATGACATGAAATGATTTATAACATAAGAAAAACATTGCATTCCTGCATTGCCCCTAAGGATTCTGCAGGATTTTGTCAGGTAGACGGATTGCTAAGGGTTCTTTTCCTGTGAAACGTGCCAGGGCGTGTGTGTGTGTGTGTGTGTGTGTGTGTGTGTGTGTGTGTGTGTGTGTGTGTGTGTGTGTGTGTGTGTGTGTGTGTGTGTGTGTGCACGCATGCGCGCAGCCGCGCACGCGGTGTGGTGTGCATATTCACACAGAGATGTGTGCATGTGTCAAATTAATCAATGTATTGGTCAGGGTTAGGTGCAGTGTAAAAGAATCGTATTGGTGTGTGGGTGTGTGTGTGTGTGTATGTGTGTGAGGAGGGGGTGGGGGCATGTGTGTGTGTGCGTGCATGTGCGCACGTACGCGCATGCGTGCGTGCCTGCGTGTGTGTGTGTGTGTGTGTGTGTGTGTGTGTACCTTGGAAGGCACATGGGCAAAATACTGCCAAATGAGTACAGTCCTAAAGGCTATTTCTGTATTATGGCTTAGTTCCAGAACGGTTCCGTTTGGATAAAGGTTGTTATTGCAGTGAAGGTTTGGTCTTAGTAAATACTTGTGCTGTAATGTAGTGTAGTCCATGGAAGAGCAGGCAAATACACAGTAATACTAGAAATGCATGTGTTGATCCATGTGCATGCGGAAGTATTATATTTATGTATATGTTGTATATTTAAATTTACGGTATGTTGTATATTTCTTGAGTGCATGTCTGTGTGATGTACAAATACAGTACATAGTACAGTAAGAAAAGAAAAGACGCTGATCTATTATGTGATGCATGTGGCAGGCTGCAGAGTAGCCTACTTTTACAATTTTTTACAATTTAAAGGGACATTTCACCAGTTTTGAAATCAAATATGTCCGTGACATTTAGGAGAACATTTCTGGGGGTCTTTAGGTATTTATGGTTTTAGCAGTCGGCCCTGGTTCCTGGACTGCAATTCCCACAATTCTTTAACGCACTGCGCCTCCTTGTGGATGGGGCAGTGATGGGCTGTCTTACTGAGACAACATGTAGTCCAGTGTTGATGACATCAGAGACAATGGACTGCACTGCTAAACTCTAAAATATCTAAAACCACATATTACACACACAAAGACGACCAGAAAAGTATTCTAAATCTTCTAAAGGTCGTTAACACACAGTATTGCCAGGGCCGGATTTAGCCAGCCCTACTAGGGTGGGCACGAAGACTGGCAGGGTGGGCAACTCAAAAGTTTTTCATATATAGCAGTGGTTTTCAATCTTTTTGACACCGGGGCCCACTATTTATTCGGCATTTGAGCCACGGACCACAAAGCTAAAGATTTCTTTTGATTATGTCCACAATACCAGACTGGATTTGGGAAACAAAACAGATCAAAATGACCATTAATCTTCTACATTCTCTAGTTATGTAGACTTGGGCTAATGCTGTTGATGAATATTTTAACTCTTGAGAGTGTAAAAACGAAGCCAAATGGACCCGCAAGGGTCCATTTGGTTTCATTTTTACGCTCTCAAAGAGTTACATCTGGTTAACCAACTTTCCAGCATTTAGCCTGGGGACCACCTGGAACTCTCTCAAGGACCACTGGTGGTCCCCAGACCACTGGTTGAAAACCAACAATATTACCATTGGGTGGGAAAGATGCACGTTTGGGTGGGCACTGCCCTCCCCTGCCCCCCTCTAGATCCGGCCCTGAGTATTGCATATCCCGGGGTCTCCAACTTCCATGGTTACCGTCTCGGTGCTCTACAACAGCCGCTGCACCGGTCTAGTACTGTCAATGCGTGTTTGCAGCAAAGCATAACGCAGACTCTTCACCTGCCAACATGAATCCCTATCATCAGCTCTGGTATCACCAGCGGTAACATTTCAGCTCCACACCTGCATAACACACACACACACACACACACACACACACACACACACACACACACACACACACACACACACACACACCACACACACACACACACACACACACACACACACACACACACACACACACACACACACCAGGGGCGGATGTAACAATTCCCAATTGGGGGGGGGGTGGGTGCAGGAGCAAACGGTATGGGGCGCCACGGGCCCCCATGGGTGTGATGAAGTCCAACCATATCATTTTCGGTTACAGGACTTTTATTTGGCAAGTATACACATCAATGATAACATCAGTTGTTGTTGAAGTTCTGTTTTCAATGATGAAATGCTGTTGGTTTTGTGGTGCACCACGTGTAGTTAGTTAGTAGCAGTAGTAGTGTTTCAAATCATTTTAAATATAAGTACTTTAATTTGAAATATCTTGGGTTGTTTTTGCATGGCATCGTGTTTGGGGGGGGGGGGGGGGGGGGGGGGGTGGCAGACTGGGTATTTAGGGGGGCATTGCCCCCCCATGCCCAGGCCTAGATCCGCCCGTGCTATAAGGTCTTCACAGAGAGAGAGAGAGAGGTATTAACAGGCCAACGTCAGATGACATGACAGTGGTGGCATGCGTCAGGGAGGCTCAGTGTCACTAACCTCCCCGTGTGACATTATATTCTCTTTAGCTGTCGCTAGTATTGATAAGGACTGAAAGCCAGGCAGCATCATGGCACGTCCCACCAGTGGCGGTTCTAGGAGTTAGGTGGCCCTATGCAACATTATTTTACTGTATGTGCCCCCCCCCCCAACCCACACACTGCCAAGCTGGTACATTCGCAATGAAAATGCTTCAGTTGGGTGCAATTTTAGATCACAATTAAGAGGCTAGATCTAATTTACAAAACACTAGTAGGGCTGTTGAATGAGTCAAAATTGTAATGAAAAGCAAAAGAAATCTTTAGTTTGGGGGTCTGTATGTGGGGCTAAAATGTCATCAAATGGTGGTGCGTAACTCAAATTAGCTGAATAAATAGTGGGCCCTGGTATCAAAAAGGTTGCAAACCACTGGGTTAAAGGAGAATTGCACACCAACACCAACCTCTTTATTCATCTTTATTTGCACTTAATTTGTTAGAAAATAGTGGTTCAGGTGTTATTTTGTGAAAACACTCCTTAATACTGTTTTCCCTATTCCTAAATAAGCTTATAATGTGGCTAATAGGTCTTGTGTAAGTTCACCTACTGTATATGCATTGCTCCAAAATGCAAGTTTTTGCTATATATGGTCTCTCCATCATGTCAGTAGAGTGTTGACACTGACCTTCACTTTCACTTTCGTTTCAGCAGTGGTTCAGCCACAAACCATGTGCCACACCCCCACCTTTTGAGACAGCTGAATCACTGCTGTACCAAAAGTGAAAGTATGCTAACACACTACTGACATGGTGGGGAGACAATATATAGCAGAAAATTGCATTTTGGAGCAATGTATATAGGTGAACTTGCATTAGACCCCTTAGCCCCATTATAAGCCTATTTTGGGAGAGGGGAAACAGGCATTAAGGAGTGTTTTCACAAAATAACACCTGGACCACTTTTTTTTCTAACAAATTAAGTGCAAATAAAGATTAAAAAAAACTTTTGGTGTGCAATTCTCCTTTAAGGGATACATAAGAATAACAAAAATCTTCTCCATGTGATGTAGCCCCTGCTTATATTGCTTCTGCCTAGAACGGTTCCTGCGTCGTCCTCCTGACCCACACTGGTAGGAAAAACACAGTGCAGTGTGGAGGTTGTACTGCAGCAGGTTGTATACAGTATACAGGAGAATGCTACTGCCACAAGTGGTGGAAAGTGACTACTGCAGTGTAGTATAGTACAGTTGCAGTACACACATTCACTCAATCACTAGACTATTTAAAGGGGAAGTCCACCCATTTTCAACATTCTAATATGTCATTAGTATACCCTAGAGGTGCTGGGTGGACATGATAAAAAAGGTCTGAAGAAAACCACTAACATGGTGAAACATCTTGATGACATCATCAAGATGTACAGTATTTTCACCATGTTAATGGATTTGTTTAGACGCTGAAACCATGACACAAAAAAACAGTACACACCTGTGTCATGTCCCTGCTTACATAAGTGACCTAAACCAAACAGGACTTCAGCCATTTTTAATTTTAGAGCTATTTTAGGCCATTTATGTGGGTTGTACTTTAATAAACTCCTCCTAGGAGGATGTAGTCAAATCCACCTCAAACTCACTTCACTTACATAGAAGACCTTAAAGGGGAATTCCACCCATTTTCAACATTTTTCTCTCAGAAAAAAATGTTGAAAATGGGTGGAATTCCCCTTTCACATGTTGAAACTGGCTAATTTGAGAGCAGATTATTTCTTTCTTTTTTTTTACATAGCAATGTAGCAAAGCCTATCTACAAGCTCACATTATTTAATTATCCTAAATAGATTATGATTCTTCTCCTAAACCAAACAGGACTTCAGCCATTTTTAATTTTAGAGCTATTTTAGGCCATTTATGTGGGTTGTACTTTAATAAACTCCTCTAGTCAAATCCAACTCAAACTCACTTATAGCTTACATAGAAGACCTTGAAGGGGAATATCACCCATTTTCAACATTTTTTCTGAGAGTGTACAAATGCAACCAAATGAACCCTAACGGGTTAATTTGGTTCCATTTGTACGCTCTCAGAAAAAGGAAGTGTCTAAAGAAATCCATTAACATGGTGAAAATACATCTTGACGATGTCATCAAGATGTTTCACCATGTTAATGTTAATTTTCTTCAGACCTCCATTTCTTGGGAACACAGAATGGGGAAAATCGTTTTTATCATATCCACCCAGCACCCCTAGGGTATACTAATGACATATTAGAATGTTGAAATCGTGTGGACTTCCCCTTTAACGGTGACAAGTAATCAAATGTTCTTTTGGAAGCCATAGGGCCCCGTCATCCTTGCTTCCGATTTTAATGGAATTTTGTTTGAACACTTTTTCAATGTGTTTTTATGCTGTGAGGGAAAAAAAGAGGGAAAAAAAATCTCCCTGGCATACACACATACAGAGATCACTGACACCTGTCTTTAATACTAGTCCTTTCAGGGATACCCAGTTTATTTAACGGTGTTCTATATTTCATATGAATGCTCTCGCATCGCAGCACCAACACAAATGACCTTTATGCCGGCATATTGGGGCTTTCATCTCAACCCGTGCGCCGGCTGAAAGTACCGTGCTCTCCGTCAACGGAGATAAGCTGCTCCAAATGAAGGCGCCCACCGATTCAATGTAGATTCAACGCAACAGGCACTTTCCCTCTGCTCTCCTCGCCGGCTCGGGTTTTTATTACAGCTCGTCCTTCCGGCAAAGATGAGCAGGACAAGAAGAAAAACAGCCCCTTCACAGTTACCTTCAAAGGACAAAATGGTATAAATAGTTATCTCTCTAGCTGCGGCGGCAGGCTGTGCATTCGCGGGGGCTTGTAGAGCCTTTTGTGGCACAAGAGTGTGTGTGTGTGTGTGTGTGTGTGTGTGTGTGTGCGTGCGTGTGACGATGTGTACTGTAGCATAAAGACGTGTATTTTTTTGCAGTACAGTATGTATTACTACGGTGTGTTTGTGTGCATGTGTGCGCGTTTGTGAATGTGTTTGCTTTTCTTGTGGTAGGAGGGTGTCTGTTTCTCTGCATATCCTGCCCCACCAAGCAGGCATGCATGCACGTGAGAACAGGGGGCGGATCTAGGCATGGGCATGGGGGGTTTTCAATGCCCAGTCTGCCCCACAAAACACGATGGTATGCAAAGCAACCCAAGATATTTCAAATTAAAGTGCCTATATTTAAAATGATGTCAAACACAACTACTGCTATTAACTAACTAGAGTTGTGGCACCACTAAACCAACGGCATTTCATTATTGAAAACAGAAAACTCTCTGAGTCAGACCTTTAGCTTTATGCATGCTGCGTGTCTGTTGCAACTTCAAGAATAACTGATGTTATTATTGATGCTTTACTTGCCTAATAAAAGTCCTGTAACTGAAAATGGGTGCGACTTCATCCCCCCTCCCCCCTGAAGTCGCCCCATACCATTTTCTCCTGCCCCCCCCCCCCCCCCCCCAATTGGGAAATGTTACATCCGCCCCTGTGTGAGAAATTGGCAGCACTCAATAAGCCTTCTCCTGCTCGCATGTATAAGCGCGCACGTGCGTGCCATTGAGGAGCAGCAATGGTATCAGGCAGTGGTACGGCGCCAGCATGCAGGGCTATCTGGGAGAATGAATGGGAGCCATTCAGAGTCTGACATGAAGGAAACAGATTGGCTGAAAAGACTTCCTTCCATCTGAAGGGCCTCAGCTGGCTCACTGTCTGCTGATTGGCTGTGTGACCGGCTGGCGGGCCATTGTTATATTATCTGTCTGTCCGTCTGTGTGTGTGTGTGTGCACACGTGTGTGTGTGTGTGTGTGTGTGTGTGTGTGGTGTGTGTGTGTGTGTGTGTGTGTGTGTGTGTGTGTGTGTGTGTGTGTGTGTGTGTGTGTGTGTGTGTACTTCAGTTACAATTTTCCTTGTAGATCTTGAAAGAGCCAGCGGATTGCGGTTGCCACTGTTTTGGATGGGTTGTGAACGTTTTGGACAGTTTGAAAAGGGTCAACCGTTTTCTTTTTTAAAACAGTCACGTCCGTTTTTTTTAAACAGTCACGTCCATTTTTGAAAACAATCGTCTGTTTTGTAAACTGCCATGACACTTTTTAGAAGGGTATTTTTAAAAAAAAGGCTTTGTCAGGCTTTTCAAAAAACTTTAATATTTATTCATTTCATGGCTCATATTTGGTTTTGCGCGGCACGCACACAAACGCACACACACACACACACCCCTATTCATTTTGGCCATTCGAAAATAGCCAAAGCTCACAATGTGATGCATGTATGAATTATATTGATTTTATAAACTTGTCAAATGGGACATTGTGCATATTGGGTACTTTCAGTACATTTTTATCCCAATGCTTTTCTACTTTCACTCAAGTACATGTTGAATACCAGACCTTTATGTGTACAACGTAGAGTGTCTCTTCATTGCAGGATACAATTACTCAAGTAAAAAATGGGCGGTGTGGGGTGAGAGGGAATCTGCCGGCAATACGCCTTGCTTGTCTTTAGTCTTTATTGCCCCAACTGAGTGCCAGACTTGACAAACAGCTTCCGCGATGCCGCTCGTAAATCAAAACCACTAAATGCCGTTTCTAACTCAATTCCTACTTTGCACCGCAGGGCCGTGGCCATAACTTTGGTGTAATGATCATTCAATTACGGCCTCTCTCAGACGGGGGAGCGGAGGGAAGAAGGCTGATGCAAGCTGCGATCCCCCTATCTATCACATTTCTCTGCCGCGCGGCCCCAAGGGAATTGCCAAATCCCGTGTTTGTTACCAGCGTGTATCTGTGTGTGTGTGTGTGTGTGTGTGTGTGTGTGTGTGTGGTGTGTGTGTGTGTGTGTGTGTGTGTGTGTGTGTGTGTGTGTGTGTGTGTGTGTGTGTGTGTGTGTGCGTGTGTGTGTGTGTGTGTGTGCAAACGTATGTGTTTGTATTAGTGCGCTGCGTTTATGCCTTCACGTCTGCGTGTGCAGTCAGGCGGTGAGAGAGGTGAACTTGTAACAATCCATGTATAACAAATCACTATTACTGCTCTCTCTCTCTCTCTCTCTCTCTCTCTCTGTATATGTATCTCTCTCTCTCTCTCTCTCTCTCTCCCTCCATCTGCATTCTCCATCCTTTTTCTAAACACACTTCCTTCTCTCCATTCCCCCCTCTCTCGCTGTGTTCTCTCTCTCTCTCTCTCTCTCTCTCTCTCTCACACACACACACGCACACGCACACACGCACACGCACACACACACACACACACACACACACACACACACACACACACACACAGATATATTGACTCGCTCAATCAAATCCGTGCACAGGAATCAAACTATTATACAAAGCGATGTTGCTTTCGCTCAAATGATGTTTATGCACTGGCGTATAGACATAAATGAACCATATGGGCTGATTAGCAATTAAACAGCTAAGAATGTACACCATCAACCCCCCCCCCCCCCCCCTCTCTCTCCCACTCACGACCGCTCATTTAAAGAAAAACATGCGGATACGGATGGAAAATAAGCCACAGAAACTGTCTTATAAGAATGACATTCTATCAAGCCCCATGGTTGTAGAGCATACCTGGGAATTATGCGGCCCGGGGGCCAAATGCGGCCCTTTGGCTGACTCCAAACGGCCCGCGAAAGAGTACCATGGTTTTCAACCAGTGGTCTGGGGACCACCAGTGGTCCTTCAGAGAGTTCCAGTTAAATATGAAAAGTTGGTTAAACAGATGTAACTCTTTGAAAGCGTAAAAATGAAACCAAATGGACCCTTTCGGGCCCATTTGGTTTCATTTTTACACTCTCAAGAGTTAAAATATTGATCAACTGAACTAGCCGGAGTCTACACAACTAGAGAATGTAAGATTGTAAGATTAATGCTCATCTTCATCTGTATGTTTGACTGTTTTGTTTGTGAAATCCAGCCTGGAATTGTGGACGAAAGCAAAAGAAATGTTTAGTTTTGGTGTCTGTGGGGCTAAAATCTCCTCAAATGGTGGGACTCTGTGGCTTGAATACTGAATAAATAGAGGGCCCCGGTGTGTCTTGGCCCTCCACTGGTGTTTCTTGGCCCTCCACAATATTTTATGTATCTCATTTGGCCCCTTGGGAAAAATAATTGCCCCATTGTAGATTATGTAACATGCTCATTGTTCAGACACATGTTTTCTGTACAGTCTGTCACTGTGGCTACTGTGCTCACCTCCTCAGGGGAGGATTATCAAACTGGCACGTTGGGCCCAGGCCCAGGGGCCCCTGAGCTAGGGGGGCCCTGAGGTTGAGTGTCTGTGTGATCGCTACAAGAGGTTCAAGCCCCAGGGCTTAACAGTGGCACACACGGTCCTTTTCACCGTTATTCACAATGGCCTTATTCATTTTGTATCAATAAAATAACCCCAAGAGTCCTAAACCATCATGATACGGTACATTACTGCAAGTGTTTGCATTTATTTGGCTTAGTTATTTTAGCTGTATATTATTTTCAAGTAATCCCTTGTAAATCCGGCTGAAATGCAGGTGAATATCGCATGCATATATGTGTTATACTGTACATGTAATTGATGTGTGTGTGCAGAGACTATGCGCCATGTCGGGAAGAAAAATCCTCCGGTGTGTGTGTGTGTGTGTGTGTGTGTGTGTGTGTGTGTGTGTGTGTGTGTGTGTGTGTGTGTGTGTGTTGTGGCCAACAGGCCCCCACTAAAGGCTCAGCGGTGCGGTGCGGTGGTTAGTAAAATCCGAGAGGAGGGCTGTAAAGTGCGGTGGTTGCGGTGGTATGACGTCATATTGTAGGCAACGGTGGTCGCGGTGGGCACCGAAAATCCATCTCTGAATAGGCCTTGAGGATCTGGACATTAATCAGACAGGACATTAGTTATACCATAGATCGGCAACCTTTTGGACATGAAGTGCCATGTTTTCATTTTCCTGATAGTCTGTTGAATTCCGATAAGGCGTACAAATAAAAACACAAACACAAAATAAAAACATGGGAATCCACAAAAAGTGGAAGGAGCAGCACACCAAATGAAAAATGCAGGACCAGGCTCAAATCTGATAATTCATTTTAATAAAACACTGACGCGTTTCGGCCGAAGCCTTCATTAGAGTAATCTGAAACAGAGTCTACATTGCTTCATATATAGAATGCAAGTAATCTTCCCCACCTGTGGGGAGGTGCTAACTTGGTTACCAATTACATGGTGTAATTGGTAACCAAGTTAGCACCTCCCCCTTGGGTTCGGCCGAAACGCGTCAGTGTTTTATTAAAATGGATTATCAGATTTGAGCCTGGTCCTGCATTTTTCATTTGGTGTGCTGCTCCTTCCACTTTTTGTGGATTCCCATGTTTAGTTGCACCTAGAGCTTAGCACCCACTGCCCAAATTAGTGGCAGCAACTAGAGGAAGCGCACCTGTTTTCTTCTCCACAAAATAAAAACAGTATGTATCCATACTATGTCCATACAATACTATAATTACCATAATACCATACTATAATTGAGGAAATGTCTGTCTGAATGTCTGAAACTGCCATAACTCCTCACTGGCTGCACCGACCGCTCTGACTTTACCCACAGGCATTGGCCATAATATTATGAAGAGATTACCAAAGCCCTTTAAAAAAAGTAATTGGTGTTAATTACTTATTAAATGTTCCCCATTGACTTGTGTGACATGTGTGACAACCTGTAGTGTAGGTCATGTGTGCAGAATGCTGTGGTTGATTAGGATCTATAAAGTACTGCACATCTGTTGTTATTCATTGATAGCTCGTAGATTTGTTCTATTTTCACATCATGCAACAACAAGCTCATTTGTAATCAGTAATGAGGCATATTGTAGCCGATAATATTCTTACACTTCTTTTGCTGGAAAAGGTAATAATTACAGTAATATGTACTACATAATTTATTACTGCCCAAGACATGGTCAGTTGGATTAGTCCTAGAAATGCATAGATCTTGCTCGTGGCCATGCTGTGCCGAGTCTAACAGTAGCATGAGGATTGGCGCTCATCAGCTCAGCGCTCCAGCTCTCGTAACACAGGGGACACACAGGGCATATCGGTGTGAACGACCCGAGAGAGGCACATGTACATCCGTGACAAGTGGGTTGAAGAGCGAGAGAGAGAGAGAGAGAGAGAGAGAGAGAGAGAGAGAGAGAGAGAGAGAGAGAGAGAGAGAGAGAGAGAGAGAGGCATGCAGGCTGGTTTCACAAGGTCTGGCGTTGAGGGATTGAACACATTCAATATTCTAATGAGCACGGCAGTGCGTGTCGCACGGCCTTGTCAGCGAGATCAGATTACGACAAGCTGTTATATTGTGTTTCTGTTTCTGTGTGTGCGTGCGTGTGTGTGTGTGTGTGTGTGCGCGCGCGTGCGTGCGTGTTGTGCACATGTAAAATATGCTAATACTGCCCCCCCACCGCGTGATAACGGAAAGGCCTTATTTGTTACCATGTGATAACAGGAAGGTCTTATTTGTTATTTTTTTCCGAACACGATGCCCCCCGCTAAACTCTGCGCAGCCTTTTACACACACACACACACGAAAAAGGAAACACACTAAAAGCAAACACAAGCACGCAAACATGCACAGCATGCACATTTACAGAAGTCATCCTCATCGGTGTAAACAATTCTGTCTGATTCTTTCTCTTTCTTCTTGTCTTGCAGGGAGACAGTCTAATCCTGGGGACCCACCCTCCTGCTGGAAATCTACAGGACACACACACACACACTCACACAGACACAAACAAATGCCCGCACACTCGCACACAGATAACCGCAAAGGACACTATTTCTTGATGACGTGCATTTCTGCCACATCTCTGTCTCTGACCCTTCCTGTCGTGTATAAAGCATGTAAAATGCACTGCGAAATCCTCAGCGCTGAGGGACCTCAGATTGCACCTTACACAGGTGTCACGCGGTTCCATTTGTACTCTAGGCTGAGCTCTGAGTTAAGGTTGACGCAGAGTATTTTGGTGTGTAAACAGTCAGTCAGCTACCCCACTGCCAGTATAGTGTCAGCGCTTTGACTGCATGGCCTGCAGCCTCTACAGGGGCCCTGCTGTCCAAAAAGGCACTCAATCTCCATCTCCACAATGCTTTCTCTCTGTCTCTCTCTTTCTCTCTCCCCATCAATGGTAGACAATATAGAGCAGGGGTTTTCAACCTTTTTCATACCAGGGCCCAACATTTATTCACCATTTTAGCCACCGACCACCTTTGATTTTGAGTTTAATCTCTTGTACGCAAAAGCAAGGATTTTCAAGTTTTTGTACACAAATTAGGAGAGATAACTGGCAAAATGTTGGTAAAAAATAAACAATTCTTCAGCATTTCAATATTTTGAAATGCTGTATGTAGATCGGGACACGTAGATCGGGATCGGGACATTTTGTATGCTCTCAGAAAAATGTTGAAAATGGGTGGAATTTAGCCATGTCAAAGGGTCACTCATCATGCAACTCCTTGGGTCCAAACGGTGGCAAGGAGTGTGTGGTTTGGTCCATTGAATTCCACTATGGCGCTGCCATGCAACAGGACATATTGCACTACAGGGATATATATTTGGTTATAGGGCTTAAAAGGATATTTCACTCTCATTGCATCATCTCCTCCATGGATACCCCAGGCATTTTTTTTTACATTACTTGATTCAGTATTTAGTTATTTGACGTTCATTTAAGCTGCCCGCCCCCTTTATATACAAACCCATATTAACTTAAAACTCCAATTCAGCAAAAATCATCCAATCTGTTTTCTGATGACCGATATTGTCCTCCTAATATATATGTGTTTGTGTGTAATCTATTAGTTTGTATAGTAAAGGGGGTGGGTCACTAAAATGAACACTAAAATGAGCATCAAATATCTAAATACTAAATAGTGATACACATGTTGATAAAATATCTACATGAGTTGATGACAAAATCACAAAAAGATTTTTTGAGAAAGTGAAATATCCCTTTAAGACCTTTTGCCTGTTACAAGTTGTTAACTGTTGATAAAATGTGTAAGCAAAATGTACTTTGAAATTTTAGTTTGTATACCTTTGAACACTTAAAAAGGTTTTGTGACATTCATTTTCATTTATTTTTATTTTTCATCTTTTAGATTTTACTGTATGTCAGTTACACCCAGAAAACCTGAACTTTGAATATTTGAAGGCTTTCGAGCTGCATTGCCAACAGGCAAAACAGTGGAAACAGTGACATCTGCTGGCAAATCCCATTGACATAATATGGGCTTTGCAGAATGTGACATCACATTCTGCGCGAAAATCAGAGCACTGGTTTGAGCCAGAAAACTCCCGGAGCACAGAAAATATACTGGATGTGAAAATGTCATGTTTTTTGGGTGCAGTTGAGCTCAGAAAACCTAAAACAAAGTCGACATTTGACCAAGCAACGTTTATTCAACCAGCTATAGAGTATCAAACCTTTCACTAAAGTACTTTGTCCACCACTGCTCCTCGCTACACCTGTGCTCTCATCTATCTCATCTTCTCTTATGAAGTGGTGCAATGATTATAAGGAGCTTTAACCATCTTAACCTGGGACCCTTGGTCTGTCTGAGTCCAAAAATCGCATTCATGAAGCCCACAGGACCCCCACACGGAGTTGTACCATTTGCACCCCCCCACCCCTTAAAGGGAAATTCCGGCTATTTTCAAAATTTTCCTGAGAGGATACAAATGGGAACCAAATGGACCCTAGCGGGTCCATTTGGTTCCATTTGTACCCTTTCAGGAAAAATGGGTCTGAAAGAAAAATCATTAACATGGTGAAATACATCTGATGACATCATCAAGATGTATTTCACCATGTTAATGATTGTTTCAGACCTCCATTTTAGGAAATAGGCTACAGAATTGGGGGAACTTTTCTTTTTATCATGTCCACACAACACCTCTAGGGTATACTACTGTAATGACATATTAGAACGTTGAAAACGGGTGGAGTTCCCCTTTAAACCAATGCAGTGTCCTTCCCAGGTCTCCTGCCCAGGCGCTCCAGTGCGCCTGTGTAGTTGATAAAGCTTTGTGGCCAAAACTAGGTTGAAGCCTTCATCTTCATGTGTGTGTGTGTGTGTGTGTGTGTGTGTGTGTGTGTGGTGTGTGTGTGTGTGTGTGTGTGTGTGTGTGTGTGTGTGTGTGTGTGTGTGTGTGTGTGTGTGTGTGCGCTACGCAGACATTATATGTTCCCCTGCCTCGGTCCTGAACATGTAGAACCTGAGGGGACGAGTGAACTCATTGTCTCAGTTACACTGTAAAAAGAAGAGTGTTCATTTAACTAGTTGAACAGAAAAAAGGTCATTGTATTCCCCTGTACTCCCCTGAGTTAAATGAACACTGAGGTTTTTACAGTGCTGAGAGACACAGTTAGTTGACTGGGACACTCCAGATCCGCCGCTCACTCCAGTTATTCCACCCTCCCCAACATCACTCTAGTTTACTCTAGTTTATTGGCTTCATTTCCCTCTGCTTAGAGTACTATAATTAGGGAGAGTAGCGACACTCCCGTTGACTCCCAATGGTACGGCTGAACAGAGATGGCTACTGGCTGAAAAGCACACATGACGACATGTGACGCTTGTTTGGAACCCTACATGGTTCCAAACAAACCACTCTCGCCCATCCACTTGCAATGCCAGCAGGACTCCAGTGCAGGCGTGAAGCGTGAGACGCGAGATCAAATGCGTCGCCACTCTCCCTAATTATAGCACTAGTACCACAGAAAATCGTATTCATTTGTTCTTTCTTTCTTTCTTTCTTTCTTTCTTTCTTTCTTTCTTTCTTTCTTTCTTTCCTTCCTTCTTTCTTTCTTTCTTTTCTTTCTTTCTTTCTTTCTTTCTTTCTTTCTTTCTTTCTTTCTTTCTTTCTTTCTTTCTTTCTTTCTTTCATAGTGTGTTCATTCCTCAGCTACAGTACATCGGGGTGATCGAAAACTGCCACACATACTTGCGTGCACGGCTGCACAAGACGAGAATCACAGTTCAAAAACTGGGAACCGGGACACACAGGCCACTCATTGGCTTTGCATTAAACCTCAGTTTCCCAGAAGCCATGTATCTCTTAAAGGGGAACTCCACCCATTTTCAACATTCTAATATGTCATTAGTATACCCTAGAGGTGTTGGGTGGACATGATAAAAAAGTTCCCCCATTCTGTGTTCCCAACAAATGGAGGTCTGAAGAAAACCTTTTTTTCTGAGAGCGTATGGAACCAAATGAACCCGTTAGGGTTCATTTGGTCTGCAATTTAGGAAAGATCTCTTTATCTCTCTCTAGTCGTTAATGCCGTGATCTGCAGCAGTCAAACGTTAATGTTATGGCCAAACGCCAAATGTACTGTATGTACTCCGAGAGCGGTCCATTTGGTTCCATTTTTACAGTCTCAGAGTTAAACTTACAGTTATTTCAGTGAGTCACGGTGTAGGTAAGGACTAGAGGCGCCTTTTGTGGAAATAGCCCTCTGGCTGAAACTCCACTGTGACATTTACAAGACATAATGTCACTTTTTTTCATGGCCATGGCAAACAACAACAGTGTCCGGGTGAGGATGGAGAGGATAGAGAGCATGGAGATGCACATACAGTAGGAGAAGTGACTAAGTGACAAAACAACTTGCTCTGCATAGAAATACACTGTTGTGGCACCGGTGTCCATTCACTCTAAACACTGTGAAAGTTTGAATAATGACTAGGTTGTTTCCTAGGGTCTAGTAAGACTATGGTAAGTAATGAATACAATATTTAGCCCATGTTCGAATCCCCCCACCCCACTGTCAAAATCAGCTAAAATCCCTAAAACTAAAAAGCAAAAAAAAAAAAAAAAAACACTCATCTTTCATTTTCTTTAGTGACTAAAATATGAGCCCTCGTTGAAAAAAGCTAAAGTTGTCATTTGAAAGCTCTTTTCACCGTGTTTAGAGTGAATGAAAAGCGGTGCCACAACAGCTGTATTTCCATGGAGAGCAAGTTGTTTTGAAACTCAGTGTGGTCTTGTCCCTGATAACTTGATGTCACACACGGTGATGTCATGTTATACACACTTGCCATCTATTGCAAGTGTTCTTCCCCAAATAATCATGCTCTGAAAATACACATGGTCAGAAGGGAGCGCTGCAAACACGTTCGAGGTCTCTGATCCACTCATCCAGACACATTTTCGTAACAACTGCTATACACTAAAAGAAGAAGTGAGAAATACACACACGTGTGCACACACGCGCACACGCACACACACACACACACATACACACTGCCTGCGTCTGATACAGTACTGTACATCCTCCTGATGACACTGTATCCTGGCAACAGCTGGGCAACCTGGCAACTCCCGAGTCGTTTGGCTTAGATCTCTATCTATTCCTATCATTGTTGTGTTGTAATAATAATTAGGCTTGAAAGGGGTCTTCAAATGGTTGCCAATTGTATTAATACATCTGGGCCATAGCTAACATTTGTTATTTAACAATCGAGGGGGTGGGGGGGGGGGGGTATCTAAACCCATTGCAGTCAATTATGTGTAATGTCAAAACATAGTCATTAATTATCGACTTGCTCTGGGTGGATTTGCATACGATTATGCGTGGATTTCCAATTAAGTCGGTGCGGTATAACATGTGAAAAACACACAGTCTAAATATAAAATGTGCCGTTTTTTTGCGCCCGCATCGGTTTAGACACGGTATTATCCATCATCCACTTACGGTATAGTGGCTCATTAAAATGAGATTCTATTCATATGGGCATCGTTTCAAACGACAAGCCTGCACGTGTTGCCATGTACGGTGCTAAAAACATGGCATTATGCAACCTCTTACATCCTCTATGCAGCATCAAATTGGTATTTTAATTTTATTTTCATAAAGATTCCAACATAGAAAAGGTCACAAAAGTAATTGTATTACTAAACAATCAGTAGAATTAGTAACTTGTTTTAGTCATTAACTTTGGCAGTTTCAATGTTTATAATTATTTTTAAACTGTATAAAATGTTAAAAATCCAGCATGGAAGAGCAAGTTTCAACCTATTGTTGCAACACTAAAAGTAGTTGTTAAATGTAACGTGGGAAGTGAAAGCCTTAATATGTATTTGACATGAACATTTCAATCCTTGTTGTGGAATGCTTATGTTGGAATGGTGTCAGTGGATTGGAGGATATTGTCATACTATATTGCAGTGGTTTTCAAACTTTTTCATACCAGGGCCCACTATTTATTCAGCATTTTAGCCACGGACCAGCGTATGATGTTGAGTTTAGTCTCTTGAACCCAAAAGCAAGGAATTTTAAAGTTTTTGTCTACAATTTAGGAGAGAGGAACTGGTAAAACGTTGGTCAAAATAACAATTCTTCTACATTTTCTAGTTGTGTAGATTCTTGAAATTTAAGTAATTCAGACGTTTAAATATAATTTGACCAACTGTCCATCATTTAGCTGGGGACCACCTGGAATCCTCTCAGAGACCACGGGTGGTGCCTGGACCACTGGTTGAAAACCACTGCTATATTGTATGCACAATGGATTGCGTTGTTACTGTAACTTACTTGTTACTTATAACTTGGAAATGTGTTATTTTCACTCTTGTTTTATAGTTTTCTTTACCTAAGGCCAGATTTTTAAAGGTATATTCAGTGATTTCACTTAATTCAAATTATTATTTTTTTTCTTCTTTTTTGGATGGTCCTCCCTACTAAAGTGTGTGACAGCAAAATAAACTTGCGACCGTGGCATACGGCATACGGCCAAACGGTCACTATTTCACAGAAGGTGAAAAATAAATTAGACAGTTGGGACACATCTTGTTACCGTGGAGGGTTTTCCGAATCATCCAAATCGCTGACTGCTCCTTTAATACAGCAATGCATATACCTGTATATTAGAAACAAAAGTAAATGTCCTTTGCAATTTGCACTTACTGAATACTTCAGTATTACTTGTATATACTTGTGTTTTTGAAAACGTTAAAGTATTTTTAGTTACTCAAGTACGTTATTTACTGGTCAGGAGTGTTTATATTTTGACTCCAGTAGTATACGGTCTGAGACGTTTGTCCACAACTGGCTGTTGGTCAAGTGCAGAGGCGCTGGCTTAAAAACCCAACAGAGCTTCACAACATTGCTGCTGGGAATAGCCGATCTGCAAGCTCACTACGCGCTGTGCATGCAACACGCCGTGCAAGACTTGTTGATCAGCTATTTCCAGTCGGCAATAAAGGAGTATAAATCAGACGGTTTTACCTAACTGCTCCTGGCTTGCACTGGGTCACTGTGCATGCGTGTGTGTCAGGGGCGTATCTACGCGTAGGCATGGGGGGGGGGGGGGGGGGGGGGGGAACAATGCCCCCCTAAATGCCCAGTCTGCCCTGACCAAACATGATGGCATGCAAAACAACCCAAGATATTTCAGTGCTTATATTTAAAAGAATTCTCTAACACTACTCTAACACTACTGAAAATGGTATTGGTATTACCATTTTTTCATCCCCCCCCCAATTGGGAAATGTTATATCCACCCCTGTGTGTGTGTGTGTGTGTGTGTGTGGTGTGTGTGTGTGTGTGTGTGTGTGTGTGTGTGTGTGTGTGCATGCATGCGTGTGTGTGTGTGTGTGTGTGTGCGTGCGTGCGTGCGTGTTGTGTGCGTGCGTGCGTGCATGTGTGTACATGCATGTGTGTGTGTGTGCGCGCGCGTGCATGGACGAGCTCTATGGCACGTTCCTAACAACTCCTCTGGCTTGTGTGAATTCCAGACTTTTAAATTTCTGCGTTTAAATTACCTGGTTCAATAATAAGATATTTGTCACTTCAAACTCCATTTCAACCAACACTGGACTCATTAAAAACCATGGTTCCAGTGACTGACGTCGGCCTTCTAATGCGCGAGGGGGGCTGCGTTTGATTAAATGACCCCAGAAGTGATTTACAATTAATTTCCCCATTAACTGCCACTTCATTGTAAAATAAGCAAAACAAAGAGAGGATTGCGTTTATGTGCATGCTTGGGGCAAATTTATGTGCGTGTGTGCGTGCGTGCGTGTGTGTGTGCGTGCGTGTGTGTGTGTTTAAAGGTTTTGTGATGTTAATTTTAATTTATTATCTTTTTTTTTTTTTTTCGGTTTTATGATCCCAATTAAACCCAGAAACAAATCAGAAACTTTGAACAGTCAGTTGATTGGAGTGTGGTCTGGGAGTTTTTTCCATGGGGTTTGGAAGGCTTTTGAGCTGCAGTGAGAACAAATGCAAAACAGTGTAAACGGTGACATCTGCTGGAAAATGGCAGTGTGACCAGGGGTGTAGTGGAGGGGGGACGCGGTCGCGGGGGGATGGCGTCCCCCCACTTCTCCCACATCTAAAATATTTTTGGGGCAAAAGTAGGCCTACCGTGTGTTTTTTGTCTTGTCATTTACTTTTATGGATACAATTAGACATTGTACACTCTCAGGAAAAGCTGTGGCACCACTAAACCAACAGCATTTCATCTTTGAAAACAGAGACCTTTAGCTTTATGCATGCTGCGTATCTGTTGCAACTTCAACAAAAACTGATGTTGTTACCATTTTCTCATCCCCCCCCCATTTGGGAAATGTTACATCCGCCCCTGACACACACACACACACATACACAGTGCAAACAGCCTCATTGATCGTCTCTTTGACTCTGCCCCTCTCTGGGGGGACGGAGGGCAGCGTTTGGCTTGCATGACCCCCCTGCCCTGACCCCCTCATGGTCTCGTTAGGGCCCTCGAATGTAGAAACGTCAGAAAGAGCAGAATTGTATTATTATTAGAGTGACTCATGCAGTCCTATGAGCAGCCCCCCGTTTTACTCCTTTGTACGGGCATATTAT
The DNA here is from genome assembly GCA_039105355.1 of Benthosema pterotum. NCBI lineage: Eukaryota > Metazoa > Chordata > Actinopteri > Myctophiformes > Myctophidae > Benthosema > Benthosema pterotum. The sequence goes on along the minus strand of CM076975.1, from coordinate 31,165,373 downwards.
TGATTCCGTATTGATTACTTTAGGCTACTCTAGCAGTGTTTACAAAGCTGTGTCCGTTTAACTCTTACTTAAAGCAGGGGTTCTCAACCTTTTTGATGCCAGGGCCCACTATTTGTTGAGCATTTGAGCCATGCAGATATTTTAGCCCCACAGGCGACCAAAACTAAAGATTTTGTTTGCTTTTTCCACAATACCATGCAGGCTGGATTTGGGAAACCAAACAAGCAAACATACAGATCAAAATGACCATTCATTTTCTAGTTGTGTAGACTTGGGCTAATTCAGATGATATTTTATGAATACTTTAACTCATGAGAGGGTACGCTCTGAAGAGTTACATCTGGTTAACCAAATTACATCTGGTTAACCAACTTAGCTGGGGATCGCCTGGAACCCTCTCAAGGACTGGTTGATGGTTGAAAATAACTGAACTGTAACTGAATCCACACGTGGGTGCATTCTGTACACTTTCTCAGTCAAACTGACACCGGGTTTTTATTGTGGACTTTTGCTTTTTTATTGTTCACTTGCTGATAATCTGTAGACAGACGGGTCAGTTTAAGACAGGGGTTTTCAACCAGTGGTCCGGGGACCACCAGTGGTCCTTGAGAGGGTTCCAGGTGGTCCCCACGCTAAATGATGGAAAGTTGGTTAACCAGATGTAACTCTTGAGAATGTAAAAATGAAACCACATGGACCCTTGCAGGTCCATTTGGTTTCATTTTCACACTCTCAAGAGTTAAAATATTCATCATTTGAATTAGCACTATTTAATTAAGAAGTCTACACTGTTTTGTTTGCAAAATCCAGTCGGGAATCGTGAACAAAACCAAAAGAATTATTAAGTTTTAGGTCTTTGGGGCTAAAATGTCATCAAATGGTGGTCCGTGGCTCAAATGCTGAATATGGTCCTGGTGGTCCCTGGTGTCAAAAAGGTTGAAAAACACTGGTTTAGGACACTTGCTCTCAACACTCAGTGTGGAGAGCGGTACCGAAATCGACGGTTTTATTCAGCGTAGATTGGGGTCACAGCTAGACTTATACGCTATACAATCAGCCCTTCACTAAGTCCCTCCCCAATCCGCCCTTGTCCAATAGGCATGTTAGCAGAGTAAAGCTTGACCTGCATAGCAACAGTTGCTAAACTATTTGGATTGGCATTGGACAGTGACTAAAGCCCTGCCTCCCAAAGGCTGGGGTTTTGAGAAGGGCTAATTGCAGATGCCCACTTTGATATGCATTATTAGGCCACGGATCCACCATTTGATACTTTTTTATGGGACTTTCTATGGGACCCTAATCTACACTGTAAAAACAAATGGACCTTGAAGGATCCATTGCATTGGATCCACACTCATGAGGGGTCATTTGGACCCCCGGTTATCCCAACGTGGAGAATCAGTGATTTGTTTTTCATTTCATTTTGCGGATTGAAAACACGATTAAATAATCGTATTATTTATATAATAATCGTATTATTATGAGACCATTCTGATATGGCATTTATGACCAATATAGCAGATTCCGGTTATGTTACTGATTATATTGTGCATCCCTAATGAAAAGGTATCAGAAGTCAGAGAATTCAATAAATTCTCACTTCACTGGGCCTGAGCCACAGACTGAGAACCAGTGAATGCAGTGTGTGTATTGTTTTGTATATATTTTTGTGAATATTATAGGATGGACTCTTTAAAGAAGGCTATCCATTTGTATTTATGCCATCACAAACAGCCCTGCTTGGAAATCTGGCTGTTACTTTGTTATTATGAACTCGTTGAATAACAGACTGCAGCTTCTTTATAACATTAGATAGTAGAGCAGCTTCTCTGTGTTTTCCTTGTTTTACACAATGGAGTTCCTTTAGTTTTTATTGTCTTGAGGACAGCCTGTTTATATTGCTATGAAAAACAATATTTATAGATATTCAAATGTTTTTGCCCCCCCTCCCCCCGCTAATAAATGCTCTCCTACTGTATCTACCCCCCCATACACGATTGTATGTATATTACTATGTTCAATAAAGCCAAATTATGTATCTCTCTGTTATTTTCTTTGGCAAAAAAACTATCCATGTGCCTTGTGGGGAAAGATAATCTCTTTTGAAGTGAAACTAGCCTGTGATCTACACACAGACTGTGTAAAAACTGTAAAAACTATTTTCATACAGTTGCTATTAGTTGCTGTCAGGCAGAAATCCATATTTTATGTAGTTTTTTTTTTTCACATGGAACACATGCAACACACACACCTGTCCATTTTTCCCATTTCATTTCCAGGCATAAAAGGTTATTGTTTTGTACAAGGTTTCTGTGCCTGACAGTGATGATCTATGTTGAACACTTAATGTATAACATTCCCTGCGCTACTAGAACACCGAAGTCTGACATCACTGGCGCTAGAGGGCAGTAATCCCCCTGGATCACAGAGTTTAGATTTTGCATTGAAGTTTCCATTCTTACAGATTACATCACATTAAGGGGGTCTTACAGATGGTGTTATAAACAGTAAAAACTGTGAATAATCAAACCACCACTGCAATTTATAGTATACTCAACTCAAAACTCCAACAAACAACACCTCCCTCTATTGGCTGTGGGGGCATGTTCTGTAGTAACAGTGGTGAAGGGGACACATTAAGGGGACATGTTCTGTGCTAACGGTGGTGAAGGGGACATGTTCTGTAGTAACGGTGGTGAAGGGGACACATTAAGGGGACATGTTCTGTAGTAACGGTGAAGGGGACACATTAAGGGGACATGTTCTGTAGTAACGGTGGTGAAGGGGACACATTAAGGGGACATGTTCTGTAGTAACGGTGGTGAAGGGGACACATTAAGGGGACATGTTCTGTAGTAACGGTGGTGAAGGGGACACATTAAGGGGACATGTTCTGTAGTAACGGTGGTGAAGGGGACACATTAAGGAGACATGTTCTGGAGTAACGGTGGTGAAGGGGAAACATTAAGGGGACATGTTCTGTAGTAACGGTGGTCAGGGGACACATTAAGGGGACATGTTCTGTAGTAACGGTGGTGAAGGGGACACATTAAGGGGACATGTTCTGTAGTAACGGTGGTGAAGGGGACACATTAAGGGGACATGTTCTGTAGTAACGGTGGTGAAGGGGACACATTAAGGGGACATGTTCTGTAGTAACGGTGGTGAAGGGGACACATTAAGGGGACATGTTCTGTGCTAACGGTGGTGAAGGGGACATGTTCTGTAGTAACGGTGGTGAAGGGGACACATTAAGGGGACATGTTCTGTAGTAACGGTGGTGAAGGGGACACATTAAGGGGACATGTTCTGTAGTAACGGTGGTGAAGGGGACACATTAAGGGGACATGTTCTGTAGTAACGGTGGTGAATGGGCCAGCAGTGGTGGAGAATACTGAGTAGTCTACAGTAAGTACAATTTTGAGACACTTTTTCTTGAGTATTAAAGCATCTTTATTCTTCCTTTTTTTTATCATGATTGACCAAACAACTGACTGACTAACTGTCTGACTGAATAATGCATATAAACAACACAAGGTAGGCTATAAAGTCAGAACAGGATTACACAAAAAAAACTCTAGAGACTTGTTTCCTATTGTAGCCTATTTGGGCTCTGACTGTGGTACAGAAATGTTGTCACTTTGGAGATTTAGATAAACACAAAATAAGCATTAACTACATGGTCTATGTTATATCTAACCTCCCAATGTGATGCATGGTGAGCTTGTAGATGTGCCATTTATGGAAAATGTGTATCTTTACTTAAGTAACATCATGAAAACGTGTACCTTTACTCAAGTAACATTATGAATACCAGGATTTACTCGAGTAAAATTATGAATACCAGGATTTACTCGAGTAACATTATGAATATAGGGATTTTATTCGTAATGGGGTATTCTTTATATTGTGACATATTGTATGCTGCAGTACTTTTACTCAAGTAAAAACAAATCTCCCAGCGCCGCCGATGATACACACTAGACAGCATCTCTAGATCATCGCCAGAGGCCATGATGCAGTGCACTTCCTCTGCGCTTACACAAATGTATTCAACAACGACCACAGACCACCCCCTCCCCTTCCAACATCCTCCTATCTAAGTCAAGATAGATTTCAGAGAGGTTTTCTTTTTATGCCGTTGGCTGGATGCTTTTATGCAAAGCACCTTGGAGTACTGTACCGTGAATACATACATTTTATTATAGGCGGTGTTGTGCTGGTTATAGATTAAATCCTGACACATGGTGCTATCTGGGAGTGTTGTACGGGTGCTCTGCTGCATACCAGATTGCAGGCTGCACAGCAGCAACAGCACCTACAAGAAGGAAAAAAAATACCTGCTGGATAAACAACTCTGGATGTCTCTGTGGAAAGCAGGCCTGCATGTGGTCTAATCCTGAGCCTTACAGTACATACAACTTCTACAACAGGTTGTTTTGAGGAACTAATCTGACTGGTTTGAAACATTTCACAAACAATCTCTATACACTCAAA
>CM076975.1:31133376-31155876 GCA_039105355.1 Benthosema pterotum | reverse complement strand
TGTAAGCTCAATTTCAATGTTCAATTTCAAAAAGCTTTAGTGGCATGAGGAAACAAATGTTAACATTGCGAAAACAACTGTCACAAATGCAGTACAAAGTTTGAAAATGGGGATGCATATACAGTTGGAGTGGGTACAGCATAGCGCTGGTATGTCACATTGCAATGTTTTATACATGTTATAGCCGGGGCAAATGCCAACATTTTCCCCTCACAGACTACACAGAAAAACTCCGGTCTTAGCGTGTTAACTCGAAGCTCCGGGGCCTGCACCTAGCTCCATGGCTCTGCATGACACCTCAACGCCGTTGAGGAGATCCACATCGCTGTCAACAGCCACCAAATTACCCCCATCAGCCTCACTCAGAACACCATCCTGTCACATGCAGTCCCAAGCCTCAGCCTCAGCCCCAGCAGCCCAACAGGAGAGTCCAGGTGAGTGACAGGCTGACACGCAACGCCAGCAGGGGAAGGAGTTTGAGTGGAGACTAAAAGATGAATGCGATCTGTCGCCCAGCAGTCGTACCCAGGGATGTTTTTGCCATTTGGCAGACTAGGCAGTTGCCTGGGGCGCCCTGAGGTGAGGGGGGGACACTGGGACGACCACCAGATCCCAGGCTAATAAGCCTCATATGGATGAATACATTATTCTTGTCCTCTATAGCAAGAACATTTATACCACATATAGTATGTTCTTTAGTTTAAAAATAGTTCATATTTGTATCCCTTGGGGGGGCGCCATTTTGCTGTGCCTGTCGTAGGTATGACGTCACAGGAGATTACCAAATACCCCCCCTTACCAAATGGACCCTTACGGGTCCATTTGGTAAGGGGGGGCTCTAGGGAAAATCTTGCCTGTGGCTCCAAATTGCTTAGAAACGCCACAGGTTGTACTAAAACACGAAATACAGGCGACTGTGGCGCAGGAGGTAGAGCGAGTTGACCAATGATCTGTGGGTCGGCGGTTCGAATCCCGTGTCCGTTCCTGTCTACATGTAGGTGAATTGGGCAAGGCACGTAACCCCAAATTGGTCCCAATATGATCCTTGTTCCGTGCATGCTTTGCGCCGCCATCAGTGTATGATTGTGTGTGTGAATGGGTGAATGTAATGGACTATGTAAAGTGCCTTGGATAGAGGCACTATATACAGTATATAAAGGCACCATTTACCATTTCAGTCAATGACTGGCTGATATATTATTATGTCACTCACTATACATACTATTACTATCTAATGTTATGTTATTGACCTAAATGGCATTACAATATCAACAAGCATAGGATGTCCCTTCATTAGACATCATACAGTAGATGAAGAGAAAATGAGATGATTAGTCATATTGTCTGCCTCTTCATTTACAGTCTAATACAGGCTTAGTCATTTGTATTTGAGTGATGTCATGAGGCATGTGTGTCATACATACTGGTACAGTACTCTCCAATGATGTGGATCTCCTCCAATGGATGTTTTGGAGGGGGTTGATTTGGTCTATAGCCTCACAGCCTTGGGGTCTGTTGATGCAGGGCTGAAGGATGCCTTCTGGTTACAACTGGCAATGCCTAGTGGATGTTTAGTCTCCCTGGCTAATTTAGAAGAAATAACTGGCAAAACGTTGGTCAAAATAGCAATTCTTCTACAGTTTCTAAATGTGTAGATTCTTGAAAATGAGGTAATTCAGATGTTTAGATATAATTTAACTCTTGAGGGTTTGAAACCAAATGGACCCTTACGGGTCCATTTGTCCCCACTAGATTTTCCACAAAGAGTTTTTCACTAATTTTGGCGCTAGGGGGGGTCTGGAAAAAAGCTCAACTAAGTTTGCAACACTGCCCCACAAGGTAATACACAAAAAAAAGTTAAACAGACATTTATGTCAACTATCCACCACATAAAACGTCAGCCATTTGGCTGCCGCATAAATGGTCAACTGGGTGGGTGGGCCATGACGCTTTTATTTCCAATTGGGCCCTGATCCAGAAAAGATTGGTAACCTCTGGTCTATAGAATGTCATGCACTGCTACTGTAGAATTAAGTTTTTCCATTCAATCGTACAAAGGGCACTGATTAGGGACTGTACAATGACCATTTGTCCTTGTAATCACACAATCTCATCTTTGTATTGTATTGTGTGCGTGTGTGTGCGTGCTTGCGCGTGTGTGCGTGCGCGCCACATAGCAATGATTTGATTGGCCGAGGGCTTAAAAAGTGAAGATAAAAAGTGAGGACGGCAAAAATATGCCGGAATGTTATGATGTATGATAAGAGCACCCCTTCAATTCAGAAAAAACCTCCAAAGAATTTGTATTGCCTAAAATAATGTCCTGAAAAAGGGGCCTGTGGGAAACCATTGGGTGACATCACGTTCCCTTCTTCTAAATTCCAAGTGTTCCTTTTCCTGTCGGCCCAGGGGCGGATCTAGGCATGGGCATGGGGGCAATGCCCCCCTAAATGCCCTGACTGCATAGGCGCATTATGAAATTAAGGGCCCCTGGGCCACCACCAGCTAACGGGCCCCCCTACACCGGAGGATTTTTCTGCCCGGCAAGGCAGCATGAAGGTTTAGGACTTCTGGGGCTTTTAGTGACACAAAATTAGTAAACCCATTGTTAATAAGGACCGTGTACACCACTATTATTCACTTTTACCCCTTTTTTAGGTGGGCCCTGAGCTTGAGCCTCTCAGCGATCACGTGTACACTCATTCTCATGGGCCCCCCTAGCTCAGGGGCCCCTGGGCCTGGGCCCAAAGTGCCCGTTGGATAATCCTTCTCTGCCTGACTGCCCCACCAAACACAATGGCAAGTAAAACAACATAGCAGCAAGATATTTCAAATTAAAGTGCTTATAATTAAAATGATTTAAAACACTACTAACTAACTGCAATTGTGGCACCACTAAACCAACAGCATTTCATCATTGAAAAATCACACCCGTGTGAAATGAAGTGCTGCGCCGTGCCTGTGTCTGTGCCTGTGTCTGTCCCTGCCTGCATGGAGTCTGAATGGGAACGTCCCATTGTGCTTGTTTCTCTGGACGTGGCAACATGCCGACTGAACGTCCCATTGTCCTTGTTTCTCTGGACGTGGCAACATGCCGCCTGACTCCACGCACGCAGCCAGACAGGCAGGGACGGACACACGGCAGCTTGTAAACCGTCTAAGGGAAGTGCTTTGCAGCACTTCAAAAAGAAAACTCTGAGTCAGACCTTTAGATTTATGCATGCTGCGTGACTGTTGCAACTTCAACAACAACTGATGTTATTATTTATGTTTGACTAAAAGTCCTGTAACTGAAAATGGTTTGGGTGCGGCTTCATCGCCCGTGTCGCGAACGATGAAGCCGTCCCCATACCATTTTCTCCTGCCCCCCAATTGGGAAATGTTAAATCCTCCCCTGTGTTTGACTGACTGACTGACCGCCCACCCCAACGCGCATGCGCATGCGCATGCGCATGCGCACGCGCGCGCACGCGCACGCGCATGCGCACGCGCGCGCACGCGCGCGCGCACACACACACACACACACACACACACACACACACACACACACACACACACACACACACACACACACACACACACACACACACACATACATACACACGTTCCCCTCGTGGGTGGTGATAGGATCTCATCTCATTCCGTTCTGTCTTTACTGCTTGGTGGAGAATCTTTTCACGTAGGAGTCAAGCACGCAGGCCTTCAGCTCCATTCGCTTCTCATCAGTGATGTGGCATGAAGACAAGATCTGCTCTAATAGCTTCCTCGCACACTCTCGAGTATGTTCACCCGACCACAACCGCCTTCACTTTAGCGACTTCTGAGCACATTATGTGAGAAACTCATCTTATTGTTGTTGTAAAAAACAAGGTTGCGTTGGTGCCTTTGTGAGTGTCACGCAAACTGTATTGGTGTTATGTAATCACCAGCAGTGGTGCTGCTCAACCACACTGGGAGAGATAGTCCTGGTCAGAAACTACTCAACTACAGTTGAAAGGCCTACTAGAGTTACATTATTAGTTACACACTATGTACTGCTTAATATCAATGCAATGCTATTGACATTTATGCATTTTTGCACAAGTTTGTTCTGACATTTTCAACAGATGATAGTAATGTGACACATTGTCTATTTGATTGTCTATTTTCACTATTATATTACTCTATAGTATTACTGTAAATACGGCATAGGCCTACACACTCAATTCATAAAATACTTCATACTAAAATACCTCACAGAAATGTGTCATACTGTTGTAAGTATCACTAAAAATACTCACTAAGTGTACTTCAATCTACGTATACTGCAATGCCCTGCAGCAGTTGCCAGAGCAACTGCTGGCATCAAAATATCCTTTAATTATCAAGTATTCATTATACAGACTGTTGTAAAAAATAAATAAATAAATAAATAAATAAATAAATAAATAAATAAATAAATAAATAAATAAAGGCCTACTAAATAAATAAATAAATAAATAAAAATAACCTCAGTATGTAGGGCTGAAGTGGTTAACACATGTTTCGTTACTAGCAACTAAAATTCAATTGTGGTGGAGTAAATAGAATATTTGCCTCTGATGTAATGTAAAAGCATAGAAATTTGTTAACACTCTTTTGTACACTAAAGTACAAAAACTCCTCAACCTTATCTAAGGGCATACTTGTAACATGACATTTTAGGAATGCCATTAGGGAACAAGCGACAATAGCAAGTTTTAAAAACAGTTCATGAACTCTTTCTCTTGGTTTGGAAAGGCATACAGTGAATTATTGAGAAAATACTTAACTATAATCAGGGGTGCACATAAGTGGTGCTCAGGTGCTCAGGAGCACCAAAAATCCTACAATGAGCTGTCAATCCAGGGGTGAAAAGCTCCTTTGAGCACCACACAGCTGGGGCTCATAATGACTGCCCGACTGGGCCAGTGAAAAAAAAGCCTTGAAATAATTCTAACTAAAGTCTAAAATACTACTAGTATTTTTAATGGATGTAGAATGCAGGGAGTAGTACTACTACAGTACTAGGCTAGCCACTATTGCAACGCCCAAACTATCGCCTTGTACTGTAATACTGTACATTGATCGGGCTGTACGGAGTGGCAAAAAGGGGTCCCAGGGCCTGGCGATGCAGATCACTGCATTTTGGGAGCACCAAGTAACATCCCCAGGTGCTCCTCTGAGTACTGGACCAAAATAGTTATGTGCACCCCTGACTATAATAATGATACCCAGCTTTGTAATGCATATTCCTTATTCTATCCAGCTCTGGCAACTGCTGCAGGACATGGATATCTACATGTATCACTGGAACTGAACAATATTGATCCAACTTAACTCAAGCTCCCCCATGGTAAATATCAATAGGGCTGCTGTGCCCCTTGCCCTTTACTGTCGATTCTTTGGGGGCACAAGGGTCAAAATGCCATGAAATCAGCTGGGACAGTGTGGGCAGCCAAGCCTGGCTAATAAGCCAGACCGAATCAGCTGTTGGCAGAAAAAAGAAAAGAAGAAGTCTGTCAGCAGATTAGGTTTGGAATAGCTCAATCGTACGCCCACTCCCTACTCCAGAGAACTGGCGTGACCAATCAGGACACAGTATGCAAATATGGGCGTCAAATTGTGTCAAAAATGTTTGAAGCTGCCCCCAGGGATACAACATGGACACACAGCCAGGGGCGGATCTAGGCACGGTCCAGACTGCTCCACCAAACATTATGGCATGCAAACAACCCACATTTCAAAGATATTTCAAATGAAAGTGCTTACAGTATTATTTAAAATGATTTGAAACACTGCTACTACAGCTGTCACACCACTAAACCAAGAGCATTTCATCATTCTAAACGAAAAACTCTGAGTCAGACCTTTAGCTTTATGCATATACTGTACATGCTGAGTGTCTGTTGCAACGTCAACAACAACTGATATTAATTGATGCTTTACTTGCCTAATAAAAGTCCTGTAACCGAAAATGGCAAGGGTGCAACTTCATTGCCTGTGTCGCTTTGTCCCACGTGCAATGAAGCCGCCCCCATACCATTTTCTCCTGCCCCCCCCCATTGGGAAAGGTTACATCCGCCCCTGCACACAGCTATTCCAGACTCACGTCAGTGTCATTATTTGTTATGGCCACTGAGGCCACACATGGTAGATTTGTTGAGGAGCATAATTATCCGCTATTTAAAAAGAATATGGTAATAACTAAAGCCTAAAGTAAATATATGTGCTTTTCAACCAGGCTGTAATGTCGGTCTGTTTGTGTTACACATACCATTGTGGTTTTGCCTTGGCCCGTTGTTGCCCAATATGCATTTCATTGTTAGTTAATTGGAACAGACACGTTGTAGCAGATTAACGATACTTGCTGCCGGTTCGGTTCCTTCTTGATGCAAAAGTTGGAACAGAAGTTGGACTTTTCGTTTTGCATTAGCGTAACCGCCGGTTGCGTTTAATTTACTCTGAATTAATTACTTCAGTATGAATGCACAATACGCACAATCTGCCACCGCATAAATACACACAGTCCATAAAATAACTTATGTATGCAGTGACAGATGTACAATTTAATTATGTTTAGGCCCAATTCCCAACATTTTGTTTTAATTATCCTCCTTATTTACTATCTTGCTTTGAATACACCCATGTATTTACTTGCAGCTGGTATTTTTTTAGGTAGTTCTTGACCAAACAACTAATGTTCACATACCTTCACCTTAAAGGGATTGTGACATTTAAAAAGAAATGTTTAGTTTCTTATTTTCTTTTAGGTTTTCTGAGGTCAATTGCACCCAAACAAGAATTAATCCCATAGGGATATAATGGTAAGTTGAACAAAATGCAGTCTCCCGTGTCGTTGATTGTTTTAGAAGTAGGTCACCAACACCAATGCATTATTATTATCCAGCTTATAGACGATCTACAATGCCGATGCATGTGATGTGTGTGTGTGTGTGTGTGTGTGTGTGTGTGTGTGTGTGTGTGTGTGTGTGTGTGTGTGTGTGTGTGTGTGTGTGTTCTGGGGTCTGCTGGAGAAGGGAGACCCCGTGGGAGGAAGTGCAGGGGGAGTCCGTCTGTACAATGGCAACACGCAGGTTGGTGTATGGGGTCCTTGTTATTGTGCGGTAGCATGAGAGCCTGCCGCTAGCATAATAGCTGATCTAAAAGCTCACAACGTGTATTGTTTCTGAGGCTGTGCCATTTGGAATTACACTTTGGAACTCTGTCCCATGGAGATTCGCAAGAGGTCAGGGTGACCGTTTGGACGGTGGGAGATTGGTAATAGTTTGATGAGGTAAAGGGAAGGTAATCATTGGGGCAATCTTTTGGATTATAGGTTTTGTCAACTAGAGAGAAAAGTTGCTTAGTTCTTGAGGGTGAATATTGGGGTCAGGTTCATCTGACCAGAACCTTTCACATTCAGTAGATTTTCTATGGCCTGGATGTTTTCTGGAGTGACGCCGAGATCTAAAAGTGGTATATGGTATACCGCTAGTGCCTCAGCGGCATATACCGGTGGCCCAGCGGCATATGCCGGTGGCTCAGCGGCATATGCCGGTGGCCCGGTGCCATTCCACAATTCCGAACTGCCATTGTTGCGACCTCCCATTGTTCCGAAATTACGAGACGCAAAACCCTAGCCCCCTCCAACCGTAACCCTAATCCTAAACATCCGACCCTCAACCTAACCTCACAGACCTAACGGTCTGTGAGGTGGTTGAGGGTCGGATGTTTAGGATTAGGGTTACGGTTGGAGGGGTCTAGGGTTTTGCTACAAACATTGCTACACCCTTCTCTAAACCTACCCCTAACCCTAACCGCAAGCACGTCGCAGCTGATAGTGGATTTCCAGCGCATGTTCGGAGCGCTCAGTTTCTGACCCTTCAATGTCGCGAAACACCGTGCCACAACACAGGGGTGTTATGTGCAGGTGAAAACGAGCGGCATTTGCCGTTGGGAAATGGTATGTACCGGTGGAACACGAGCGGCATACCACTCTAGAACCGGCATATGCCGCTGAGCCACCGGCATATGCCGCTGGGCCACCGGTATATGCCGCTGAGGCACTAGCGGTATACCATATACCACTTTTAGATCTCGGCGCTACTGGTTTTCTGGGTCAAACAAGAGCTCTGATTTTCCTGCTGAATGTGATGTCACACACACATATATATATATATATATATATATATATATATATATATATATATATATATATATATATATATATATATATATATATATATATATATATATATATATATATATATATATATATATATGTGTGTGTGTCTGTTGTGGTTGCACTTGTATAGCTCTAAGGAGTCCTGTTTGACTGAAAGCGAGTTTAACCAGTTTATCCTTCCCCGCATCTTGTCCTGTTCGATCCTGTCCTTAATCCTGGCCTCCAGACATCCCAACACATGATCAGTATCTATTAACACCTCTGCTCTGTAAGCGGCCCCACGCAGCTGGCCTCCACATTAGGACCTACAGCCCCCATTTAATTCCACCGAAATATATTTCCTGGTTAATTACGACATCCTGTTCTGATTAGACAAGCGCAAGGGAGACCGGTTAAAAATAACCCACGGAATCAGTGACAAATGACCTCTTTCGATAGGCTCCGCCGCCTTGTGCACTCTTTTGGAAAGGGACCTTTAAAGCTCGCCGGTGGAGGAGGTTAACTGAGGATATATTCCATTTGAGAGCCGACACCGATAGAGTTTTGTAATTTCATTAAAATGAATGGATTGTTCTTTGCCTGGCTTTAGAAGCTCAAAGGGTTGTTTGTAGGGCTTTCCCGATTCACTTTTTTCAATTCCTATCCGATACCGATATCACAATTTCTGTGTTAGCCGATACTGATACCAAATTCCAATACCAGAAAATATACAGTACATAATAATACAAAATATATAAAAAAGAACTTACATGAAGTCCACCAAATAGCAGAATAATATAGCAGACTAGAATAGCAGACTCCTCACTCTTACCTAGCGTCGTCAACCCCTTACCTCTGTGTCCGATCACTGGTTATACTGGTATATTTACCAATACTGAATGGTCTGATAATGACAAATTAAGGCCAATACTGATACTTTTCTGGTTCCAATACAGTATTGCTGATACCGATATGAACCGTTATGACAAAAAAGGGCCGATCCGATACTTTTTCCAATAGTGATACAGTATCGGGACATCCCTGGTTGCATTTATCTATTTGTTTATTTAAAGTGATTTCCGAAATTCTCTTTGGGACATGCGGCCAACAGCTCATGAGCATCATTACACATCAGGAGTCGAACCTGCGGCACACTGCCAGACTAGATTACCAGCCAAGTGATGCCCCCCTGGACCAGCACTGAGCCACACGGCACAGGACCGCCATCACCATTTTCACTCTCATATAGTCACAGTTTACCCAGTGCATCTGTGCACAGGGGAAAGGCCTGTCCAGGCAAATAAGTGGTAGATGCACAGGGGAGCTATTAGCCTGTTATGGTGGAGGTTACACACAAGGTCTCGTCTCCCTAGGAAAGTCCCATTTGTCTGGTATTATGAGACGAATGGGACACCAACACAATATTATTGTGCTGCTATAAGGGAGGCTCATTGTTAGTGTCTGCTGTTAGCTCACTGTCATCTCCACAAGGACCACTTCTGTTGGTTTTATTTAGATATGACACAACAACCAGTATATAAATGTAGACCTTCTGTGTGCGTGTGTGTGTGTGTGTGTGTGTGTGTGTCAGGGGCGTAGCTATGGGTGGGCCAGGGTGGGCTACAGCCCAGCCATATAGACGGCTAGACCACCATCGATTAGAAAATAACAAGCTCATATTGTAATAACAAACGAGTGTACCACGTTAATAACAGATGTTTCTATAATAATATTTGTAATAATATATAATATGTTACGTTATGAACAAACCCATGGCAGCTCATATTGTAATAAGTGTTCATCATTTCATAATTGATGGGATAAAGCCGTACACTGTAATTAATATATTACATCTATGAATACTTTCTTGAGGCCCTTTATTGTTCAGTGTCATATGTATTACCTTTACTGTCATATTATGTACAAATGTATCATGGCAGTGATCAGTGTCATGATCAGTAAGTAGTTCATGTTATACATAAATATTGTAAATAGTCGCAGGAGTGCATGCAGGCCCACCCACTCCTGACCGGTGTGTGCCCTCTACAACTGAATTAAAAAAAATGAAAACGCAAGTTGATGATGTCATTATGTGTTCAGCTTTATGTAATATGAATGTGCAACGATGTGCTAGTAAAAAGTATTTCAAATATTGCTTTGATGTTAAAGGTCACTTTTTAGCCAAAAATCAAAATAGATTCATAGCTATATATATATATATATATATATATATATATATATATATATATATATATATATATATATATATATATATATATATATATATATATATATATTTTTTTTTTTTTTTTTTTTTTACTTTTTCCCATTTACGTTGCTTCTACTTTGATGCTGCAGCTGTTTTCCTGCAGACAGCCCAGAACTTTGTTGTTGTCAACAAATCATTGTTGTGTTCGGTGAGGTGTTTTTTCAGTGTTTTTTCAGCCTGTGCATTCCATATATTCCTTAGGGCGAGACGATACATGGACATATGGTATCATCAATTTGTGACGGGAGAAGTCCCTGTTGAGTGAAAGATTCTCTTTTTATGAAAGAAATAAAATGTTTAAGGTGTTGTTTTATCTTAGTTATAGACTGCAAGTATTAGGTTTTAAAGCATGTCCGTCTTATTAGCCAGGGTTCCTTTTAAAGTAGTTTACGCTTGGAGCTATAATGATGCACGCATTCATCTGACAGCGGATAAACTCTTCCTACGGTCAGCCGCACACTCAGCAGCACGTAGCAATACGTTGCTGTGGCAGAAACCTCGTATCTCCATATTTCATGGATTTTTTCCCTCATAGATACAGGTATGCCTTACTTCATCAACTGTGTCTGTGAAAGTATCAAAACTATCCAAAATGCTGAGCTTGTAGATGTGGGTTGCAACAGACACGCAGCATGCATAAAGCTAAAGGTCTTACTCAGAGAGTTTTCTGTTTCTGTTCAAATAATTTTAAATATGGGCACATTAATTTGAAATATCTTGTGTTGTTTTGCATGCCATCATGTTTACCCCCGGTAATGATGTATTTTTTTCCCCCTGAAAAGCAGCTAGCTGTTTTTTGCTCATACAAGGTTTCCACCCAACAGTAACGACGGAGCTACCATTAAAGTCCCTCTGGATGCCATGGCAACAGAGAGGTTTTTTTTTCCTCATTCCAGCAGGTCGGCTGGTCAATTGGGAGCGTAGCCTGGGGAGAAGATAGCAGCGTATCAATGCCAGGGTCTACCACACACTGGGCAGGTACAAGGTCAGAGGGCAGCCATGCACATCTGTGTTTGTACTTCACACTGGGCAGCTTCAAAGCCACGGTCTAGGCTACCATTCATTTGTGACGGACACGGAAATAGGGGCGGATCTAGGCATGGGGGGGGGGGGGGGGGCGCAATGCCCCCCTAAATACCCAGTCTGCCCCCCCCCCCCCCAAACACGATGCCATGCAAATCAACCCAAGATATTTCTAATTAAAGTGCTAATAATCAAAATGTGGCACCACTAAACCAACAGCATTTCATCATTGAAAACAGAAAACTTTCTGAGTCAGACCTTTAGCTTTATGCATGCGACTTCATCTTGCCATTTTCTCTTGCCCCTCCAACATGTTCTCTTGCCCCCCCCCCCCCCCCCAAATTTTACATTCGCCCCTGCACGGAAATCTACAAAGCTCGAAAAGTCAAGCTGACTTCAACTGCAGCTACAAAAGCCACAAAAGCCACAAAAGCCACACACACACACACACACACACACACACACACACACACACACACACACACACACACACACACACACACACAACGACCACATGTTGTTTTACCGTGCCCCCTCACCTCACTCCGTGCCCCCTCACCTCGCTCAAACAGTTACAAACAGTTGCACACAGTTCCTGCTTGTAACGACAGAAAACAAATTATATCCGCAGGCGGTTCTGTATTCTTCACACACACAACAATCGCACAAGAGTGCAGCCTGCAAGATCTGCTATACTTCTGCCAAAATGTTTCACCTAAAAAGGGAATGCAAGGGTCCAAGTGCAGATTTAGTTTAGATTTAGAAAGGATAATTCCAGACCAACCATTTTACCTTAATTAATGCTTAATCATATCCACGAGACCAACTTGAGAATGATGACTTAATTTTACCAGTTGTCAACCTGTCCTAGCACGAGAGTTTTACTTATCTGTCTGTGTCGCTTTTGTGCCCATACTCTATATGTCTGTATGTCTGTATGTCTGTCAGGCTGTCTGAAGATTGCTGCAAACTGCTTAAGTAATGTATTGGTAGGTATGGGGTTGCCATGGTAATCAATTTCGCTGAGGCAGAGGCTGGAAAAGTGGAAATTGCACAGGAGAGGACACTGTTTATGGGGCAGGGTTAAAAAGTCCTTTTAACCCGGTGTGTGTGTGTACGTGCGTGCGCACGCACATGCACCCGTGCATGCTATATAGATCTAATATCAGCTGTGCTGTGTTTGTTTTCCTAACTTTCTAAAGTAGGGCTGTTGTACAATCAATCAAAAAAGTCAAACTCATCATCTGCATTGTAGATGAATATGTGCTGAAATCGCGGAGGCTGCAATTAATTGCAATTTAATGATTGTCTTCTGGCACAATTAACATAAGATCAACATGTTCATCCATCACATACATTTTTACAAGAACTTGGATACCAAAAATGAGTTTTATACGGTTTCTTTTTTTTAAATTTTTTATTCTGTTTTACATTAACTCTCTTGCGACCTGGATGCTTTCTTTTGTCATATCTATATAGTATATCCTGCCTACTGTACATAAGTTTGGAAAAAACATTTCTGGAATGAGTAACACTGCCAAACGAGTGTGTTGCACGCTCAAAATGTGGGAAAATGAAATGTTATCCTGTTGGCATTCAATGTTGTTTTGAATTTCAAGTGCTGGCATGTGTGTGTGACAGTTAGAGGTGTGTGCCACTAAGTCACAGGTGTGTGCCAGTCACACACGGACGGAGGGTAAAACATATTCCCCACCATTAGTATTATTAAAGTGGAGAAAATCATTTCAAAAGCTAGGTTTCCAAACTTGGGCCAGTTCACTATAATACAGTACTTCTAGGGCAACTCTGTGTTGGCAAAAGAATATTCCTCAGTCTGTGTTCCAAACTGTATTATGAGTAGAAACTAGACTTGAACTTTCAAAAGCCTCTTTGATTGAAGGATGCTCGACACAATCTAAACACCTGCTGATTGCTTGACTCTTAAGCCTGCAGGCCTGTAGAACTTCAGCAATGTAATGATACAAACTTGAAATGTCTGTACCTTGTGGAGACAGTTGAGATGAGCTTAAAGGATTATCATAGAATGCCTCTGAGCATGATTTGAGAGCATCAGGTGTAGTGATGCTGTTTATTTATCAGCACGCATGCGTTTGCATGTTGTTTAGACAGATGCTAGGTTTGATGTGTTCCAAACTTGTAGAGTCCCAGAGTTTTGACACAGCCTGGACAGCGTGTGTGCACAATATACACACTGCCAAAGAAGACAGCTCGATCTGAACAAGGACAACTTTAGTTCTTTTCAAACAAGGTTCATGTTTTAGGTTGTTATTAGACAATGTAAAAGGCAACTGTTATTTTCTTCCATTTGCTTTTGTTCTTTTGTGCAAATTCAGCTATTTCTACTCCTACTAATATCTGCTAGACCTCACATATAGTATGTCCACAAAAGAACACAAGATGAATGTGAAGGAGGTGACAAACTGACATACAGTATTGAGCCATACACCAGAGTATGGCAGACAACTTGTAGCCTCCTTCACATTCAGTAGCTCTTGTGATTCTTTGTGGACATATGTCATTATACTGAGGTCTAAAGGACTAATTAAAAAAAAGTAAATCGCTATCAAACTTTGTAAAAAAAAATATATATATATATATATAAAAAATATAGGTAAAATGAAAAAAAAAGAAATATAAAAAATATAGGTAAAATGGCTAAAACAAAAGAAAGCAGAGAATAAAAACATAAAACAACACTCACCTTTTAGTTTCTAATAACAACCCAAAATATGAACCTCGTTAAAATAAATTAATGAATTGAATTGAAAGTTGTCCTTTAAAGTGTTGCTGATGGACAGCCTTGTTGAAATGATGGGTCCAAGTTAATGGTTATGACCAGGCTGATACATATATAAATTAACGAACAAACGAGTAAACACAATCTACGTAAAAAAAAATGAATAAATATACACATAAATAAATAAATTAGTAATCTACTCTGTAGGAGCCAAAATGACGTTCTATATAGCGTACTTATATGTCACACTGGATTGGTGAGGTGCGCACCGCATTGGGCTTCGTTTATTGGTCGAAGCACCTCTGTGGGTGGCCACCGTAGGCTACAAGTGCATGGTCATTCCCAGCTCACTCCATGGATGGCTTTGGTTCCTGGAGGCAGGGTGAGCTGGGAGGCTACATAATTTGTTGACCGTACGCACTTTAGCACTTTGCACTTTTGATGATTTGATTCTATAGTATTACACACTGTTTTTGTATCTTTGCACATATTTATTACAATTGTATTTATTGAATTGACGAATAATTGTAATGATTGGTGCACTGACTACACTAAACAGCTCAAACTTATTTCCTTGTCTGAATCGTTTTTATCATTGGTGTATTAGGCTATTGTATTGCGCGTCACACAGTTGTTTTACTCCCAGGCTTAGCCTGCCGGCATGAGTGATCTATTGGGGATCATTTTCAGCCACAACATAATCTATAAGTCCTCCTCCTCCTCATGGACTTAATTACTGGAAATTACGTCAGAGACATTGTACATACAATATTATGCCGTGCGTGGTGCACTCCAACCAGTCAGAGAGCGTGATGCCCTCTCCACAATAACAACAACAACAACAACAACAGCAGCAGCAGCAGTTTGTGCATGTGGGTTCACAACTGTGTGTGGTCCCTCATCACCCACATATGAATTAGACAGTATATAAAAGAAGGCACGGCAGCCATCGTTGCAGTTAATGACAGAAACAGCAGTTTAACAACAGAAACAGAACAATGAGTTAACCAGTACTCACCTAAAGAAGAAACCACAGATGATCTACCAAGTTTAAGTAATTCCAAAAGTTGTTTACAATATCCCAAGACACAAGCTTTTAGCATGTCAGTACAGTTGCATAGCACCAACCAGGCTAGCACATGGAGTAGGCCTAGCTAGCATGTCACAACCGAAGCAGACTTCTCTTCTTTCTTCCTCTTCAAAATATAAGCTTCACTACTAGACACTAGCACTAGCTAGACACTACTTTTGTTTCTTAAGTTACAGGATGTCACAGACAGTCTCTGTCTGTGTTTGTGTCTGTCTATGTCTGTGAGCTCGACTCAAGCTCTCAGCCTGGCACACCTGGCTCCTGTTCCCTCAACTCCCTCACCTGCCTGGCATCTGCTAATCAGTCTCCAGTCTATAAATGTTGGATTTTCTTCGGCAATGATGCCAGATCGTTTTCACAACCCCAGTGCGTGGTAACAACCTCTCTAGTTTATTCTCTGTGCTTATGCTAGTGTAGTGTTTTGGAAACTTTGATTTTTGCCTCCGATTTTTGATTCCTGCTCTTCTCTTCCTTGCCTGCCTGTCTGCCAGCCTCAGCCTGCTCACTCTTCGAACATAGCTCCTTCTTTTCTTTTTGGTAAATAAACACCCTTGGACTTGGACTTTGTTGTGTGTAGAAGGAGGATGGGTAACTATGCACATCACTCACAGCAGTAAAGAGGAATAGAAAAGAGTGCAGTTGGGGCTTTATTGTGCACTCACAAAATGAGAAATAGACAGCAGGCAGTGTTGGGGTTTATTCCTTATAAATCTTGCAAGAAAATGAATAGGGACAAACCGATCTATAGTAACAAGCTTACTTTTTTTGAAAATGTAACAAAGTAACTACTAAATTGCAAAAACAACTTGTTAGGCTACTCCAATAAAAGTAATCTCGTTATTAACGCTGTTACACCCATGACTGAACATAATGAACCCAGTGGCGTAATGTCATAGGCCCCTAAGTGCTACAATAATGGGCACAACAATGCAATTGCAGATAAGGGTACACTGTATACATTCCCAACTGGCATCAGCCTATAGATGCACTAATGAACGCTACGGGTAAAGACGCAGGCTCACAAAAGCAGGAGGGAAGGGGTGGGCTTCGAAGCAGAGAGACCACGTTCTACGTCAATTCAGTCTGCTATAAATACGACAATATTAAAAAGTGAAATGTCACAGTTGGCGGCAGTGACACAGAACAATTAGGCTACCACTAAATCTTGCGGCGTGCATGTGCTAATTGGTTAACCCCCTCTGCTGTTAGGTAACATTAGCCTCCCGTCTTTAATGGGACATGAAGGAAGTATTTCAGAGACCTGATTGAGCATACTGATGGTGCATCTAAACGGCCCCCAAACAAGGCTGCATGGCTGGTGCCTCTGGAGGTAATCACAGGGGGGTTGGGGGGGTAGAAAGGTGTTCTTTTCCCACTGGGGACGAGGCCATTTAAAGCAGATTAGTTTTATTGATCCTCCGGGGAGCACAACAAGCACTATTAGTCACTTTGTTGTCGTTTTTGTGACTGCCTTTTACTTCTTTTTTCTTTCTTTTACTTTTTATATCATTTATTACGGATTTGGAGGCCTTCAAATGATATATAGTGCTGATCACCAAGTTATTGACCATCTGTAACGTTGGACGGTGCTGCAACACATGCTGTGTGTGCAATTCTTTTTATATTTGGTTGACGCCTGGGCTGGCGGCCATGAGTGTCTGGTGAGGATCGGATCAATGTTGTGACTGAGCTGAGGCCACGGAGGTGTGAAAGTCTGACTATCCCTACACTAACTATACTACTAGTACTACTGTGCTCGGTCGTCCCAGGGGACCCAGATGTTGCCCCTGGAGTGACTATTGCCATAGCAGATGCCTGCACAGTGTGTGTGCTTGCATGTCAAATTTGGTGAGGATTAGTGGACCCAGGCCTGGGGAAACTGAGTGTAAAACTCGATGGCAGTGGTTTACAACCAGTGATCCGGGGACCACCAGTGGTCCTTGAGAGGGTCCCAGGTGGTCCCCAGCTAAATGATGGAAAGTTGGTTAACCAGATGTAACTCTTTGAGAGCGTAAAAACACCAAATGGACCTGCAATGTTTACACTCTCAAGAGTTAAAATATCCAGAAAATTAATCTAGAAAATTTAATTAATTAAATTAATCTAGAAAATTAATGGTTATTTTGATCTGTATGTTTGCTGGTTTTGTTTCCAAGATCCAGACTGGAATTGTGGACAAAAAATAAATACATCTTTAGTTTTGGCTCTGTAGGGCTAAACTGTCCTCCAAAGGTGGTCCATGTGGCTCAAATGCTGAATAAATAGTGGGCCCTGGTATCAAAAAGGTTGAAAAACCACTGCTCCATGGCATCAGTGCATGCATCGATGTACTGCAACAGATGAACCCTGAAGCATACTATCCAAAACACAGCACTCACAACACAGGAAAAAACAACTATAAACGTGGATGTAGTGCTTTGTGTGTGTGTGTGTGTGTGTGTGTGTGTGTGTGTGTGTGTGTGTGTGTGTGTGTGTGTGTGTGTGTGTGTGTGTGTGTGTGTGTGTGTGTGTGTGTGTGTGTGTGTGTGTGTGTGTGTGTGTGTGTGTGTGTGTGTGTGTGTGTGTGTGTGTGTGCGCGCGTGCGTGCGTGCGTGCGTGCGTGCGTGCGTGCGTGCGTGCGTGCGTGCGTGCGTGCGTGCGTGCGTGCGTGCGTGCGTGCGTGCGTGCGTGCGTGCGTGCGTGCGTGAAAGGCTAAATATCTTTCACACTCCTACAGCCTGTTGACGAGACAAAGCTCACCTAGTATCCATAGGGTTAGAATTAGTTACAGCAGAGAGAGAGAGAGAGAGAGAGTGTATCACGGGTCATGTACAAGAGGAACCAGTGCTATTAAGCAGCTTACACTGTGACCTTAAGATCTAGATTACAGATACAGTATAGATCCTGCCATTAATCTGTGAGACTAGGAGTGAACTGAAGAGATCACCATATAGTCCGGCGGTTAAGCCTGCATTGGTCCATCATGAAAATATAATGCACATCCCTTCAGCTGTAGTTTTAGCAGAATGTCAAATTAAAGGGATTCCGCCATGAATTTGGCCTTTTTACGTCCTTTTTTTTAAATTCCCTGGCATTTTTACACCTGCAAAAATTGTCAGAACTTTGTGTGTATGTCTGAATGGGTGTGTCTCTCAGATTCTTCTCTTTAGTGAGGTCACTGAAGAGGCCAATTCTAACATCCCTCCCCTTTGCCTCCAACCTTTAAGGATACGGGGCCATAGTGCAGGGTCGGATTGACCATTGGGCATATACAGGGAGGTCTCCCGGTGGGCCACAACCCGTAGGGGGCCGGTGGTATCACAGTATGATTAAAAGCACTGGTTTTCAACTTGGGATCAAGCCAAGGCCCACTATTCATTCAGAATTTTGAGCCACAGAGGACCTTTTGATGACATTTTAGCCCCAACAGACCCCGAAACTAAAGATTTATTTTACTTTTTGATCCACAATTCCAGGCTGGATTTGGAAAAAACAAAATGGTCAAACATACAGATCAAAATGAGCATTAATCTTCTACATTTTCTAATTAGACTTGGGCCAATTTAGATGAATATTTTAACTCTTGAGAGTGTAAACATGAAACCAAATGGACCCGCAAGTCCATTTGGTTTCATGTTTACGTTCTCAAAGAGTTACATCTGGTTAACCAACTATACCAGTTAGAACAGGTCCATCATGCACTGGTTGTGGTGGGCCGTTCTAGGCCAAATCACGCTAAAAATGTCCAGGCCGATTTTTTTCGCCCAGTCCACCACTGCCAGGGTGCCTCAGATATGGATGTTTTTGGCATTGCAGTTGAACATTTATACAATACATTTGACTTCACAATTTAGGCATTTAGCAGATGCTCTTAATCCAGAGGAATTAATAAAAAATAATAATGTTGCTTCTCCTTTAAAGCAGTCTCTATAAACTAAAGACCTCGGTAGTGTGCAAGGCATGCCCATACGTAGTTGTGTGTGCGCGGTACCGCGTGTGATGACATTGTTTGCACATACCACAACAAATGTATGAAAAGTCAAAGAGGCGCAATGTAGGCACTGGTAAAGGCTTCTGATTGATACGGTTATGTTTGTACAGGGCCAGCCTGGGAACACAAATGAGGGCAGGAATGAAAACGACAGCAGGCATGTCTGTGCAAATTGACAGAAAAAAAAGAATAACCAAGCAGCAGGCAGCCAGAGCACGTCTGGCAGCCAAAGTGCAGCGACCATGCTAATCAGTCTGTCAGTCTGTCTGTCTGTGAACGAAATACAACTAGACTATTTTGAGAATTTGCAAAGTGCTATTTTCACAGATGCAAGTCATAGTGGGTCACAGCGGTGGAGACCCCAAGCAGACAGCAGGGGATGTGTCCGCTACCAGCCCAGTCTCACAGATAGTACTACACTATGCACGGGATGCCACCGAATTGCGTGCATACACTACTAGTTAAAGAAAAAAATCTGTGAATATGTACTTGGGCGTGGTTTTGACAAACACGGAAGTAGCTAGTTGGGGGTGGGGCAGTTTGGGTTTTATAATATTTACTATTCTGTCCCTAACACATCGCAACTCGGACGCGGCCGAGTCGGCTCTGCCGACCATCGCAATGCTCAGCGCAGCAATTCACTCGGCTAGCGCCTCGCTCAGTGGCGCTTCACAATGCTCATGGTCGGCAGAGACGGTGCCGCGCCATCATTTTCAGTGGAGTATATGCAAGTATAATATGCACAGATTTATTGTAGGCGAATATGCACAGATTTTTGCCTATTCTAGGTGAGTATGGAGTCGGATTGGCACCTCCGTGCATATTCGTGCATAGTTGGTTGTTTATTAGGAGAGCTGATGAAATGTGAGATTGAATGTTATGCCGTCACATTCAAAAGTGCTTTTGTAGAGAAGTGAGACAGTATCCTCACTTTCAGTAGTAGAAACCTGCAGTGCAGAGTAGGAGAGCTGTGTGTGTCTGGCTGTGCCCAGCTGATGGTCACTGATGCACATTAATAGATCAAGGGAGGCAATCATATTTTTTGCACTGTCAAATAGATTCTACATGTATCATAAGATGTCATCAAAGACAACTGTTTTTACAAGTTAATTTCTGTGCAGCGCCTGTACATTGAACACAGTTTATTTAGAACCTAGCTGGAGTTAAGTAATTATACACGAAAAGTAAGGCTACTTTTGTGCCTGCCTACCTGCCTGCCTAGTTCTGGACAACTGCCGATCCGTCCTCAAGACGCACGAAAGGACAATAATGACACAGGTAGTTACAGGGGTTGAGCACATTGTCCAACCACTGTTTTACAGCATAACTCATTCCAACCCAGGGAGGCACAAACTGCATGCCTCCCAGTGCCAACCCAGTGCCAACAGTGTCTTATACACTGAGCAACCTGTAACGTGACGAACAAGGGCAGACACATGGAGGGATGGATGGACTGGTCTGCTCTGCCAACAACGTCCATTTGACTCCACACCGCACTACGTTGCCTTTCGCATGCTTTTTTCCTCCACCCTCCCCCGTCCTCTGCTCCACGTTTGCATATCTTAAGTGGAAGATTGATGACAGGCCTGGATGCTGTGGACAGAACCTATGCTAATGACGAACACGGGAGGACTCCCCTGGGCACCGAGGAGGAGCAGGACACGCTGGATGTGGGAAGAGTGACTCAAAAAGCACTGCGGGTAATACTGCCATATTCTGCTGCTTCAAATGGACAGGTGTTGGCATGTTTGTCTCTCTGTCTGCCTGTGTGCGTGCGTGTAAGCACTTGCACAGTTACCAGAGTGTATAGCGTGTGCTTTTCTTTGGTGGATGCTCATTGCGTCCCGGATAATGTGCCAGTGAAATGAAATATACTGTATGTTTGTCACACTTTTAGACCACATCTGTGGTCATCATATGGCCCTAACCAACAATGCATTGCTTCCTGAAAACAAAAACATGCTGCGTGATGACGTGTATCTCTACTCAGATCAATAAACACCAGCTGATTTTGGTTAACCCTTTGATGCATGAATTATGAAATACTGAGTGAAAAAAATTGAATTATGTGTTTTTATTTCTCTTAAGGCATATAGAAAACATTGCACTTTGTATTTTTTCAAAACACATTTTGGTTAACCAGTTACTGACATGTCCACTCTAATGGACAACAGGCGTTTATGGATTCGAATATAGCAAAATAATAACAAAATAATAATTTGGTTATAATATGCACTAGTGTTTTTACTTTTTCACAGCCACTGACTACACACATTCATTGCCACACATGTCCTTGGCTTCAAACAATTGATTTTGGCTTATGATAGTTTAGTAGTGAGCGGCAATGCCTCAAAACCAGACATGTGGAGTTTGCGATGGCAGAGATGGAACTTTCTTCTGATAATGATTATGCAGAAAAGAAAAAAAAACAAGTGCATATATGTAAAAACTGGTGAATAATCTGTGTTATGATTGCATTTACCAGATATAATGCTGATTGTGCTTAGCTAACTTTTTTTTTTCTTTATGGAAATCCATACACCAGTCTCTAGCACCCCCACTCACCCAACAGAGCCCAGTCTCTACCACCAACACATGCCAGTCTACCTAAAAACTGCAAATCAAGAAAATGAGCTGTCCAGTGAATAAACTGTTTTCTTTTATCACATTACATTTTTACCAAATTACCAAATGTTTTACCAAAACAAAACTAGATAGAGAGGTTAGAGGACACCTACTCTGGATAGAGAGGTTATTGTCTACGAGGACCCCTACTCTGGTTAGAGAGGTTAGAGGACCCCTACTCTGGATAGAGAGGTTAGTGTCTACGAGGACCCCTACTCTGGTTAGAGAGGTTAGAGGACCCCTACTCTGGATAGAGAGGTTAGTGTCTACGAGGACCCCTACTCTGGTTAGAGAGGTTAGAGGACCCCTACTCTGGATAGAGAGGTTAGTGTCTACGAGGACCCCTACTCTGGTTAGAGAGGTTAGAGGACCCCTACTCTGGATAGAGAGGTTAGAGGACCCCTACTCTGGATAGAGAGGTTAGAGGACCCCTACTCTGGATAGAGAGGTTAGAGGACCACTACTCTGGATAGAGAGGTTAGAGGACCCCTACTCTGGATAGAGAGGTTAGAGGACCCCTACTCTGGATAGAGAGGTTAGTGTCTACGAGGACCCCTACTCTGGATAGAGAGGTTAGAGGACCCCTACTCTGGATAGAGAG